>CABFVZ010000772.1:135402-160466 GCA_902151445.1 Timema monikensis | reverse complement strand
ATATAGAGCTACCAAAAAAAAAAAAAAAAAGAGGAGGAGGTTAGTATTAGAAAGAGAGGAGAAGAGTCGCAAATTTACTATGCACACCGGCGCCGTTTTTCTCTGACGAACAGCATCTGGCGCAAGGATATAAGAAGAGTCCCTAGAGGAATGACGCCAGCTTCGTCGCGTAGTAAACTCGACAATCTATGTCGGTAAGGGATGAGGAAAGGCGTTTTGACTACCTTGTCCGACGACACTTCATCATAATCGCTAACGTGTTATTGGATATATTTCAAGGCCACGTCGTAAAAGTGCCTACTTTGTGTGTCTAGAAGATAAGGTCATCTGTCTAGGAGGTACGGACCACCCAGAAGAAAAAAGCGTTCTAAAACCTCAGAAGCTCCATAACAGCAATGTTGATAGTAAATACTGCAGTGTGGGAGTATGTCCATTGAAATAGGTAGTTCCCTTATACTAATAGAGAATATTTAATAATATTCGTTTAAAATCATTTGGTGTCTAACATAATTAATTAAATGTTATAAGTTCTAAAGGACTCTTATTCTACAGCATCAAACATTTTAAATATATTCTGAAAATTGAAAAATGACACCTGGACACGGGAATCGAACCCGGGACCTTCGGCTTAGTACGCCAGAATATGATATCTAAGTGGTGCTAGCCTCACTAAAATGCATAGATGATAGCTTCGGCTATCTGATTCATTTTAAATACAAACTTTTTTTTTCCTTTCACTATCCTTTGAATTACACAAAAAATATTAAACTCACTATTTGATGAAGGATTAGAAAGGAAATTTAATGGGAATGTATACGAATTTGTTTATATGGAGAGTGGAAAAGGATTTTTAGGAAAGCTACCCTCAATAAACCCCACCCAGATTCGACCCTTGATGTTCCCGTCATAGTCAGTCTGGTCTACTGCGAGAGTAGCGCGTTAGATCATGCGGCCAACGAAACGGATCTTTTGTTGTAAAATGTCATTTATTTCGTAAAGATTACACGCATTTTCTGTCGTTATTGGATATTTTATCCAACCAAATCTGTTTTTAAGGTGGATCCAAGCACCTCAGATTCTCCCCCCCCCCACCACCATAACTTAATAATAATAATAATAATATTTAGCACCTAATCTTACTACCCGTTCGGGTTATACGCTTTAAGTACTAATTACACTAATGGATTGGGAATTGGGAAGGTTGAATTAGAGGAAGTGAACTACCCGCATTTGCGTGGAGGGAGAGTGGAAAACCATTTAGGAAAAACCACCCCCAGTTCACCCGACCGAGATTCGAGCCTCGATATCCCCGTCCTCAGCAGTCGAGCTAAACACGACAAGCGCGTTAGCCAACTACGCCACCGAGGCGGGTCATAAATTAATACTTCTCTACATGATTAGAAAAGCTCATTACGAAAGATACGTACTGTGGCCGGAAACATAATAAGGTTTACTTTCGGACGTTTTCTTCAACCTCTTTATTTCATCCCCCTCTGAAAAATAACCCTAGTCAATGTAGTTTATCTATATGTTTCCACGCTGTGGGGTTGGAGGGAGCGGGGGAGGAGTGGATAGGATAAAAAGTAGGAGTAAAGCGACGAGAGGAAAACAAGAGAGAGAGGTTAGTAACCTTTAAACTTTGTGATCTGACCATTCATTCTTTCGTTATATGCCTTCCTTCTATCCTCTGTCACAAGCGTAGCCTATTGCCGATATAAACGACACGCCATGAGATCACGTGACTTTTTTTTTAGGGTAAACGGTAGTGGAGGTAGAGAGGAAATGATAGCATAAATTTGTGATGCAAGCACACATAAACACGCAAAAAAAAAAAAACTTCTCATCGTATGTCACACACATTTATTAGAACTCTGTGTCGTTTCAAAGAGATATGATTGCTACTGGGGTTGAATATATTACCAACTTACGGTTGGTTACACAGGTAACATGAAGATACAGTAATTATAATAGACAGATTAAGTTTGATATAGGGTGCTAACTATTTACCGAGTTACCATTTCACTGAACTACTCCTTCACTAAACTACCACTTCACCGTGAATACACTGGCTACAAATATAATACAATATTCTGAAAATTTAAAAATGAAACCTGGACACGGGATATTTTGGTTTAGTACACCAATGCTCTAGCCACTGAGCTATCCAGGAATCCTCCCTTGCCCAGGGTCATTCTTCACTCATATTTTAAGGCAAAGTCTATGATGAACGTGCGGAAATCGTCGGCTACAAATGTGTGATTTTATTAAGATCACGAGCTATCAGATAACGCAGCCACCTTCGACTCGATAGTTGGCTTATTGCTGCCATTTTTACAATTATTATAAATGTAAGGGATCACATGTTTTAGAATCAAATAGCTAGAGCTAATATATTTGTTTTGGTGAGTAGGCCCTATTTAATCAAATCTATTCTGAGAACTAAAAATGGCATCTGGTCCTGGGCTTGATTCCCATTTCCAGGCTTCATTTTTCAATTTTCAAAATATAATATCTAGATGCGAGTAAATCCACACTAAAAGAAATATATTATCTTTTGATATTGAATTCATTATATAATATATTAATAAAAAGGGTCTATTTCACCATGCTATGTCTCCACAGTGAACTTATAAGGTTGTAGCGTTGGGAACGCGAGAAAAGACAAGACGCGTTTATGCACTTCTTAGAGTAAAACTTTTTTTTTGTTAGGTAAATAAATATTGCTCTTGTAGAAACGTATAGTTTAATTTTCTTCACATGGTGACATCCACAGTTGTTGAATAACTGTCATGAACATAGCGGAATTAGATGAGAAACATTTTAAATAAAGAGAAAAAGTTTTGATACAATTCCAGGACATCCTTGATGGATATTAAAGATCTGTTGATATTAGCATGTGCAGAAAACTAAGCTCTATGTTGCTACTGGAGATATATTTGATTTATTTTAGCTAAAAATATGTAATGCTCTAAAAACTGTAAAATTACTTGCGATCCCTTCTGCCGCACCTTAATCAAAATCGTTAGAGAATATTTTAAGAGGTTCAATTTTTTTCTCTTTTCACCCTTAAGTAAATTACCCTTAATATTACGCTTGATTAGTCCCAAAAACATATATGTAGTACCTTATTAAAATTCTGGATACTAAGTTATAGCCTAAGCTGCAAAATGGTTTCGCTCTAGTTCCAGTAAGATAGACGGACGTAATTGAAAAAAAAATATATATATCGGGTTAAAGTGGTCATGAAACGTCGATATATATCCAAATCTCAAGTTCTAAAATTTGAATATTACCAAACTTTTTCCACCCGAGGGGTGTGAGAAAGTAAATATTCTATGAGGGAATTATTTACCCTGTTTTTGATAATGAGTTTATCTATAATATATAAGTGTTGATATATTCGAGAAACTGTTTGGGGTCGATGCTTATTTCTAACTCAAGGAACAATCGATTAAATGTGTGTTTAGATTAATCTTTTGTTTTTTTAATCACCGCGTATTACTACCTGTTTGGATTCCACGCATATGTACTTATTTCGCTAATAGTTTTAGGGATTAGGAAGGTTTTATTTTATATGAAGTGTACCGACACTTGCGTGGATAGAAAGGTAGAAATCATTTCGGCAAAACCACCCTTAGTACACCTGACAGAGATTCTGAACTAGATTTATCGCCATTGGCAATTTAGTCCACTACGAGAGTAGCGCAATAAACCATAAAGCCACCGAAGCAGGTTTACTTTAAATTAACATGATCAAACAAAATGTCCCGCGATTAATACTAAAAGTGAGAATAATTACATTTAAACGCTAGTGTTCTTACTATGAACATTTAGTCAGCCTTTTGAAAAACCTTTAAAATACGATAAATAGTCCATTAATATTCAAACAAGTAGTTTGAGTGTGAAATATTAACAACTTTTACTAAAATGTTTTATCATGAAACATTAAGGTCATACAATGTTAAGATAAATTTGAGTTTATTTAGTTAAGATATAGTTACTAAGCTTTAATTACTCAACATGTGTTGATTAATGTTGTTAAATAAAGTAAAACATATTGGTAAAGTTATAAGCCCGATGGTCTATGTTATTAACAAGTCCCAAACATGGTGTATTAACCGCGATTATTGTAACCTTAGTTCTTTATGATTTTAAAGGAATTCATTTGTTGTATTTATTTTATCAAGGAAGCTATCTTGGTTAAAATCAATTTCAATTAGATTTCATTCTCTCATATAAAGATAAATTATAGTGATCTTGTAAATATTTTACTCCAAACTTATGATGACCCTTTTCGTTTTATGTGCCCCCGAACCCCACATAAAATGTTTTTTACAATTATATCTGTCCTCATATCTGCCTGCATGTATTTCTGTCTGTCTTTGGGTCTATTCCTGAAACGCTTTCATGAATTGTGTTCAAACGTGATAATTATATGTTATAATATGTTCTCAAGAAGAGGTTATTGCTGACCAGCAAGTTAAGTTTGGAACTGAGGTAGAAACTGATGAAATGCTATATTCGAAACATCACGCTGTATGGATCAGAAACTTCACCTCTCAAGAAGATGGAAAATAAATATTTGAAGATCTTTGAAATCTGGTGTCGGAGAAGACTTAAGAAGATCAGGTGGACAGACAGGGTGACAAATGAAGTCGTAAAAAGAGTGGGTGAGAAGAGAACCATTTTGGATATAATTCTTTGGTACAAAGCAAACAGGATCGGACATATCCTTAGGAGGAACTGTCTTCTGAAAGACGTCGTAGAAGGAAAGGTTTGAGGGAAAGGGGAAGGGGGGATTCTAATATTGGCTGACTTGAAGGAGAGAAGAAAATTCCAGGAGGTCAAGAAAGAGGCAGAAGATTGGTGGTCTAAGTTCATTGACAAAAAGGACCTGATAAGCAAAGCCCAATACATTTATCTTACTTCCTGTTCAACAATTTTGCATTTATGTATTTTTTTAAATGGTTGGCCATTTCTGGCCATAGACATGGCTCATAGTAACTAAATAATTAAACTAAATAAATAAAGTTTGTATAACAAATATGAAGATTTTTTTTTAATTTGGCCCAATTTAGACAATTATATTATAAATATTAAAATATTTTAGTAAAATTTAAACTGTTTTTTTTTTAGTCTGACACTTAGAACAAAGTCTAATTATCTCTAATCATCTAGCTTTGTATAAATTCTGTAAATTTCTTAATATTTATCATCTACCGGTGAATTGTTTGTTAATAGCTGTGGTGTTTCTATAAATCCTAAGTATTTGTATTGCTATTCATTTAATTATCCATCTAGGCTGTATACCTATTTACACTAGTGGGCTATGGACAGAGAAGATATACATGTATAAAGAATGTATGTGTATTTGACTGGAGGGAGAAAGGGAAATCCATTTAAAAGCAACTCAAACATTATTTAAACCATGACTTTCCCTCTGTCTACAAACAAGATGAGACGAGAATATGACCTTAGTCCATTCCTTAATTAATTTAATGACAAAGAGGGTGAATATAATTTAGCTTTTCCTTCGCATCTCACTTCCGTTTCTAGTTGTACGCATATACACTAATTACTCTAATGTGTCAAGAGGTTAGTAAGTTTGAATTTAGAGGAAGCATACCCGCATTTGAGTGGAAGTAGGGAGGAAAAAAAACACTCATTTGACCCAACTGGAATTCAAAGTCCGATTTACATATCATCGGCAGATCAGTCTATAGCGAGAGTAACGCTTTAAACCCCTCGACCACCGAAGCGGGTAGTTTTAATTAAATGCACCTGTGATTGCAAAATCAAACGGGAAAATAATGAGTGCACTGGGCGGGTGATGAACCTCTTGTCTCCGTGTAAAAGCCAGGAGGTAAACCTCTACCACTGTGTACCCTCTGTTTACGTTGAAAATTGCTAGTCTCACCGTGTGATGTAAGAATGTGAATTTGAATTTATTAAATAGGTACATAATAATTATATGCTGTATGATTCGTAACACTATGGGGTATAAAAATAGCTGGCTAAAGCCGACACACAGTATATTGGGATACTATGTGATCCAGATGAGCACATATATTGCATGTAGCATGGATTAAAATAAATAAAATTACAAATATTAAGATTATTTATGACCTAATAATAGGTTGGTATAGATTATTTTTAATTTAATGTCTTTAAAAGATGCATTTTTAAGATTTTTTTATTCCCCTACAATGGTGTGGCTTATAAAATAGACCCATAGTGTATCCGGTCAAGTTAAGACCTCATTTTATCTAGTTTTGCATTATTCCACTATGATGTGGCTCATAGGTTACTACTCGTTAAAGCTATGGCTACAAATTTTTGTGTTAAAATGTATTAGAAACTTTTTTATTGGGAAGAGATTATCTAGAATGAGGCCTCACTCATCTTCCTAGTCAAAGGTTTACTCATCAAAGGCTATCAACACTCCATACATTTTAAGGGTTTGGTTTTTAATTTTACTAAATCAAAACATATATATTTCCTCCCTTCACACCAAGATGATAACTTTAAAGCGACCCCTCTCCCAGGTCTACATCCATTTGTTGCAATATAATAAATAAAATAAGGATTGATCTGTTGTTATGTTTAACCAAAGAGAAATATTTAATTTACAAAACTAATTATTATTTTAACCAAAGAGAAATATTTTGTTTAAAGAATAAATTATTATTTTAACTAAGGAGAAATGTTTTATTTATAGGTAGTCAGGTATATTAACACATGCACAAATCAGGGTTTCCAAAAGCTATGTGAGCAAATAATGAAGATATGAACATTTTCTGGAAAAATAAAGATTTCTTTGGAATCTAATATTTTATGTGACATTCTAAGCCCCTAACCTTAAAAATGAGAATATGTCGTGGTTTTGACATTTACTCGCAATTTAAATCACTGTAAAAGGGCTTATAACATTATACAGAGTACAAAAAAAATTTAAAACAAAGAAGATAAAGATGAAAAATTAACAATGCAAATAATTTTTTCTAAACTAATATCCTTAGTTTTTTGATAATTTTACAAATAATTTCCTTAATATTTATATTTTTTTGTACCATACCACCAAATTAAGGGCCAAGTTGGTATTATTTGTGAGCAGATATAAATATTTCATTTACATGTTCATGCACAAATCAGTATTTCCATGGTGATGTAAATAAAGAATGAGAAGCTGAAAATTCTCTAGGAAAGTTAGATTTACTTTCTCAAAATCCTGGGCCCCTAACCTTTAAAATTCGTTTGTCAAAATATGATCAATCATTTCCTCGTAATTTCTGTAATCGCAAACGGGCTTATCAATTTAGATATAAGATAACCATTTCATAATCGGTCAGTGCAAGACGCCTATATTTTTAGTTCTGCTTTATTCCACCATGGTTTGGCTTGTAAGTTAGAATCATAGTGTAATCAGTCAATGTAAGATGCCTATATTTTTATTTTTGCTTCATTTCACCATGGTGGGGCTTATAAGTTATAACTAGGGGGCGGATTTATAGGCAATAAAATTTTTATAATGTGCAGACAAATAGGCACTAAAAATTTCAAAAATAGGCACATAAATAGACATTATAAAGTAAAAAGTGCAGTAAATAGGCATTAACAAGAAAAAATAGGCACATAAATAGGCATAGTAATGCAAAAAAAAAGGCACCAAAACGCTCAATTTTTTTATTATTCATTCTTAAAATCCAGCATACACTTTCTATAAACACACATTAATTACTATTAGAATTAATTACCAAATACTTCAAGATTTTCAAGTTTAGATTTTGTTCTGTTGTTTGACAAAATGTTATTTATAGTGTGAGAAACTTCTCTCGACTTCACATGAAGTCATCGGGCAAAACATCAGACTAGCTATCTCAGCTGAGCTAAGCTTGACTTCTGGAAGTGATGTAGTTTGTCTCTCCAAGATGTCCGCAATACTTGCCATCAATTTCCACCCAGGGTTTTGATGCAATACTCTGTTAAATTTGTCGACGATGATTGTGCCAACTGAGCCAGAAGCCTGATTCAGGTTTTCTTCGATTGCCCGCATCATCTTCACAGCTTTCATAAGAGACAAATCCTCCGCCTCTAAGACTGTGATTGCTCTAGGAAGATTTCCAAAATTGCTTTTTACATATGTCAGGGGTTTCATCAACAGTAGCCTAAAAGTATGATTCTCCAATATCTTCTCGGATCTTCTCAACTGTCTTAAACGAAATAAAAAGAATGTTTATTGTAAATAGTTTAAATCAATAGAATTCAGTTAATATTTTTAATATAAGAAATAAATCTGCTATTGTAAAAACTTAAGGATAAATAAGTCGAATGCAAGTAGTGTTTCCTCAGAGTTGATTCATCTGGTATCTTCAAGTTAGTATATTTGTTGAGAAAAGCATTGAAATCTGGATTATCCAGCTTCTTCCAAGGTATACTTGCAGCTACCATTGCAGAGCAGAAATCAGCAGAAAATTGCTCTTGGGTTTTATCTGCATCGTTAACTTTATAAAAAAGAAATTGTTTTGATCCTGTTTTATTTCTGCAATTCTTCATATGTATTGCAGAATTTTTGTATTGTTCTAGGTGATAATTCTTTTCGCATTTTACCTAAATATTATATGTGGAAATGTTCATCCAATAATATACGTGAATTCTACAAATTCACAAAGCATCACCTAACAAGAGAACTAAGATTTTTTTTTTGTAAGATAGTTATGCTACACTTTAATAAATATTTCCACTTTGTTGTTGAAATCCTTCAATAATAAATTAAACCTAGTTTGAACGATAGCAAATAATCATGGTCTAATTTTAAAGTGTAGCCAAAATATTTAATAAAAACCTTGATTTTCAAAATTAATAATTTTCTTTGCCCTTTTGAAGAGGTAACTTACCTCTTTGGAACATGCCTGATAAAAAATTATTTTGCCATCCGTTGTGAAATTCCTATCACCACCAATACACTATTTGAATAGCACACTTTTACACAATTTCTCTTTGGGAATTTTCTACTAACTTAGTTCAATAATTTACACTGAGTCCAATACAAATAAATATTAATGAACAGATATGCACATCTAACAACAGCGTAATATACACGACCATTGAATGAACTGACACTGCTGTGCGCTAGAAGAAAATCTTTGTCGACAGTTTGGCCAGTTTGAACCTATCAAACTGCTGGACACATGGGTTTTTCCTATCTATTAAGAGTATCCACNCCTACCTATCATGAGTATCCACATGGATTGACCTAAGGAGTGAAAAGGGGGAAGGGGGGGGGACCGCAAGTATTTAGAAAGAAAAAAGAGGCTGTGAGTAAGAGAGGGATAGAAAAAAGGCGCTTCAAGGCTCCCATTTGTAAAATAGGCACTAAACCCCGAAATAGGCATTTATAGGCACTATAAAAGTCATCACACTATCTTCGCAATCATCGAAAATAAACTTATACATCAAAAGTCTATTTTTCAAAGCATAGGAATAAAAAAAAAGGCATTTAGGGAAAAATTCGCCCCCTAGTTATAACCATAGTGTAATCAGTCAATGTGAGACGCCTATATTTTTTAGTTTTGTTTCATTCCACCAAGGTGTGGCTTTTAAGTTAGAACCATAGTGTAATCGGTCCAGGTAAGACTTCTAACCTTCAGTGTACACGCAGGGTATCCATTAACACAAAATTAAAATATTTTCTAAACGTTTAATCCCAAAATTCAATTCCAGTCACTTTAAAATAAACTTTAATTCAAGAATTTCCGTTTTCAGACTTAGATCTTTGAAATATTGTCTGGTTAAACAAATTTAGATCTCCCAATCGAGTTTCTTTGGATCAAACCTGATCCGGGGGTGTCAGGCCAGACCCCGTTCAGCTTCTATTTAAACCGGGGTTGCGTTTATTTTGAAGGAAAAAGAAAAGTCTATTTGTACGCTCTAATTGATTCCGTCCACGTGACTTTCTGTTTGAAATGGAGGTCCGGGATTATTTATACCGAGCGAGTCCATGCAACCCGCTTAGCAATAAAAAAAAGAGCTAAAGCTTCCGCGATTGAAGAGGAGAAATAAAAAATAGGGGGATGAACAGCTTCACTTGATATTCAAATCTAGATTCAAAAAGAGTACAAATGGATTATAATTTTTTTTAAATATGGTATTATAAAAAAAGTGTCAAAAGCAATGTATTTTTAATTCTATAAATTTATCAGAATTTCATAGTTCGAAAGTTTTATTTAAATATCTAATATTAGTGGGCAAAGCTGTGGGCATTACATAAGTTTGTTGCCCACATGATCTAACAGGTCACTCTTCATGCTATCCTGGATTAACCGTTGACCGTAAAAACGGGGTTATAGTTCCTGTTTGATGTACTGAGGGTCTATTTCATAAATAGTACCTCATTTTACCGCCACGCAAATGCGGGTACAATTACTCTACAATATTATCCTGTAACGTAGTATAGCGCATAGGTCCAGAGAGTGACTGAATTTTCAGTGACGGGTAGATCGGGATTCGAATCCCAGACGGGAGTACCGATACTTGATTTCCTTTAATGATTCCTCATTCTTCATCTGTGTAAATTCGGGTATATTTCCTCTAAAATTCTACCAGCCTCATCCTCATTCCCTTAAAGCAGTGGTTCCCAAACTTAAGGTGGCCGCGGAACACTCAGTCGAAAATTGAAGATAGCGTGGTTCACTCTCCTCCCCCCCCCCTAAACCCCCCTCACGCCTAGCCGAGGAACTTCAGGAAACTAAGTTAAAATATTACTATTATATTAGTATTACTAAAAATTACACGTTTCTACAATACTTTTTTCATAAGAAAATATGCTTTAAAAACATGTTAGAATGTTAGAATGTTAGATAAAATAAAAAGTAAGATTAACTTTGTGTGTTTCTTAAGATTTTCAGTGTGATTTTTGAGCTTGAATTTGTTTCACAAATTGAGAAATTCTTGGGGTTATACTCTTTCTCAAAGCTAATCTCATATCATTGCTTGCTTCCAGCCGATTTCTTTGCTTGTTTTTGATCAAAAGTAAAGTAGAGAATCCTGTTCACACAAAAAAAGGTTGTCAAAAATAACATCAGACCACAAGGCGGCTCGCCAAATATTTGGGTAATATATCACCTTCTTACACCACAACTCTTTCATATTTACAACAAATTCAAACGAGTCCTTGAAGTTACTATCGTTTTGAATTTCGATCCCCTCTTCTAAGATTTTACCAGGAAGGTCCTTGGGCTTGACACTGAAAGTATTTCAAATTAATTTCTTAATGAATTCACTGTAATGGTACTGCTGTCTTTTATGTTTTGTGTATTTTGTTAAAAAAAAAAGTTGGGTTTTGATTGTTTAACTTTATTTCATGATAAAATATTCATAATGTCTTCTTAATCTTTTAAAATTTAAACTAATGTAAAATTTCAATTTTTGTAAATCCATAGTCCTATAAGTGAGCGCTATATAGCTCTTTGGATCATGAATCCATGGATCTTTGGATCATTATCAAATAAAAAAATAAAAAATAATGAAAAGTGCAAGTTATCAACAAAAATACTGATTCAAGTTTACAATACATGGTAGAATTTCTAATGTCACGTGAATTTTGATATAGCAAAATATTCTGGAAAATAAAGTGTAAATTCGTCCTTTAGTTTTTGTAAGTGAGAACACGCCATGTCGGACCTCATAAGTGAGGGTAGCTTAATTCTTATCGTCAGCAAGGGCTTTCAAAGTCGAAATTCTGAATAGTTTTTCTTTTGAACTTAGTCAATCCACAGATCAACTTTGCACAGAAATGCACGAAGTTTGTCTTCAAACACAAAAATGTTGGCAACACCTTCCAACTTTTCATTTCCAGAACCCTTTAGCTCCAAATTTAGGTGATAAAAACGGGAGAAAATATCCACGAAATAGGCCAATTGTATCTCAAATTTTTCTTGTTTTTGGGTGGGCACTTTTACTCGCGGATCACAGGTTTGGAACCACTGCCTTGTGTAGTTTTGAATGTATCCACATAGCCCAAACGGAGCTATAACATCTCTAAAAAACTACTGGATATGAAATTCAATCTTAACATGAAAGGCCTATGAAAACTGACAAACAAGTGAGTCAATGTTTACTATAATTATTTAAATAATTATTTAATTATCATAATTATTTATTTAAAAGCGCGAATAAACTTAATTAAAAACAAACCAAAAAATTCCTTGGGAAAGACTCAATAAACTTTAACTCCTTTAAAATACTATGATCTTTCAATATTTCAAAACTTGTGAATCATTATATCCTTGTCCCATATTTTGGTGACAACTCCAAATAGTTTAGGACATCACACTATCAATAATAATTAGCAATTAACTAATTACTTAATTGAAGACGAAAGAGGGGTCAGGTCAATCATATCTAAATGTTTTATACTCATGCAAACATTGTATTAAATTTATAATTCATTTCTGCATGAGTCGTCACATCATAGACCAGGAAAATAGCCATTTACAACCGACACACATCTTAGATTACTGCAACGACCACTTACGTCATATGTAACATAAATCTTAATAGTAAAATAAAATTAAGACTCAATATGTTATCGGTATCTTTTATTTTTCACTTAACGTCTTTAAAATGTGTGTTTTAATTCTAATTAAATGTAGAATTAATCGACTAGTTGGGGCGGAGAGATTGTACAGATCACCCAAACCCCTCCTGCATTCTTGAATATGCGTCCTCTTTATCATTTCAGCAAAAACCTCAAAAGATAATAAAGAAACTCACTTCTACCTCATATTTCTGCTTAGACACATCTCATCTTGCACGCGACTCCTAATCTCTGTCCCGTCTAGAAGACTTTTCCATCAACTTCTTCATTAAGACGGGGTGCTAGTGAGCGCGAGTTTAGTACATTAATTTTGCAGTTTTTATAGCAAAAACTTTTTTGGCCAAAATAAATCAAATATTTCTTCTATAGAATCATAGAGTTTAGTTTTCTGCACATGCTAATCTCAACAGTGGTTGAATATCTGTCATGAGCATGGCAGCATTTGGTGACAAACTTTTTAAATAAAGATAAAAGTTTGTCACCAAATACTACCATGCTCATGACAGTTATTCAACAACTGTTGAGATTAACATGTGCAGAAAACAAAACTCTATGTTTCTATAGAATAAATATTTGATTTATTTTGTACAAAAGATGTTTGTGCTATAAAAACTGCAAAAAATTTGTCCTAAACTCACGCTAACTAGCACTCCACCTTAAGTCAGTGTGCTACTATTTAAGTTCGCATGACCTGACTACTCTTAGAATAGAATATTGTTCGTTTCTCGCAAAACGATCGCGACCAAGGCACAGTGTCGGTATTACTATACCATTCACGTCTCTAAAAANAGGGTAAAATAAAGAAACCCGTAAGGAACCGGTTGCAGTTATTTTCAAGTTTAGATCCAGAAGAAGAGGTACATTTTTTTAAAACTTTTTTTTTTGTCTTATGTTTCCTTCTTTCCTTATGTTTGCGGCAGTGGCTAGCACCGTTGGACCCTTCTTCCAATTCCCTCTAGGTTACGAAAGAAAGAATACTCGTGGTTTGCCTTAGACTTCCCTCAAGGGGAATACCCGGATGGATCCATGGAAGAACCAAGAGGAACAAAACAAGCAGGAAAAAAAAAATGAAAAGAAAAAAAAAAAAGCCGGAGAAGGTGAGAGTGAAAATAGGAGGACGGAAAATGGAGGTTGAGAGGTAGGCGTGGATTTTGAGATTCTAAGCTCGAAGGTGGGAGGAACGGTGTCTTTCTTTCACCTCCCCTCTCCCTCCCCTTTTTTTGGGTCCATTTTTCTTCTGAAAACTGGGCACGTTCTTCCTAGCGCTCCAATCCTACCTTGTTACCTTCCGTTAGGGGTAAAGTCTTCATTACCTCCAACACACTCACACACGACGCTACTCTATCTTCTATTCTCACCCTCAAAAAATACCCCCACACTTCATACCTCACCTCATTCCAGTGGTGTGGGGGGGAGAGAATGAGAAGGGGGGAGGCGACAATCAAATCGGAACCTTCCCGGAATCTTAAAACGGAAAGATGAAATGTGTGTGTTTGCTCTTAGACATATATCTATCATGTGTGGCATGTATATGTCATGTTTACTTTACGATTATATACACATCCTATACATAAGAGTGAAGCTATCCAACCCACTCTGGTGGCCACGTGGTCTAACGCACTACTCTCGCAGTAGACTAAGACCGCTGATGACGGAGAGATCCAGGTTCGATTATAGGTTGGGTGTACTGAGGTGTTTTTCCCCCCACTATCCCCCCACGCAAATGTAGGTACATTTCCTCTAAAAATAACCTTCCTAATCCCTACAACCACTAGCGTAATTAGTACATTAGCTTATTACCTGACGGGTAGTAAGACAGGGTGCAAACATATATAGTGAAGACAAATTTATAATGGGATTATTCGAAAAATATCAAATGGAATATATGTTGGAAAGTGGCTCGTAAATATGCGAATGGAACCCTTAAGTTCATAGTGTTTGTGCTCCAACTATTAAGCTACTAAGTTCTAATCCCTGTGTTTATAGTAACGAATAATCTAAGGTTCCAACCTTTTACGTCTCGCGGACTCCTTTACGATAATGATGCTCAGAACAGCTCCCTTGTCTCGCCGTCCATGCGAGGGGGAATTATATAAACTTACATACGCATGCAAAGTATTCTACGTAACCCATTTTATATTAATAAAATGGTGACCTGATGGTTTAGAGATAAGGTGTCAGACTTTTGTGCTGGCGGCCGGGGTTCAATCCTTGGTCCCGGCATAGATTTATCTGATTACCAAACCCTTCCTTCACCTCTGACAAGACATCTTGTGAATGTGTGGAATGCCAGGCCTCCACCGTGGTTCGGATTCCACGTTAAACTGTAGGTCCTCCATTTCATCTCACAATCACCCTACCATTACACATTAGCGTAAGTGCGTATAACCCGAACGGGTATTAAGACGTGGTGTTAATAATAATAATATATTAATAAAAGAAAAAAGTAGTTACAATGAAAATATAACAAAACAGATATTCAAGCAAATTGAGATTAGCGAATATTTTTTATATGATGTAAAAATACAAATAAGAGATAACTTAAAAATCTTAAGATTTTTTTTTTTTTGCTTAGCTCCACAGGACTATTAGCGGACCTCAGGTTGAATATGAAGTTTGAAATCGTTAGTAGTGTAAGTTAAACTTAGTTACCCGCCAAGAATATTTTATCACACAGTGATTCTTCAAAAGAAGTGAAATAAAATATAAACAACGTTTACCGAATCTTAAATGTGTTGACTATAATGATAATTCATAGATAATTAAAAACCAGAGACTAAAACAACTATGAGCATAAACATCACTAAAACAAGAAAAGCTAAACTTCACAACCCTCTTGATCAACTACATTTATTAATACATTCAATAGTTCCATGTCCCTCAAACTTATTTCAATTCCTAACAAGTAGGATTTTTGAATGAAGGAACTTTTAGAAAATACAAACATATTTTTTGGTAAGTGTTCATATTTATATGGTAAGGAGTAATAATAATTTATATTAAGGTTATATATTCTTATTTATTCCCTTCTCCTTATTTTATATAATTTTACTCTATGATGACGACATGTTTCGTTGATTTTTTTACCATCTTTAAGTCTAAGGAAAACCAATGTTATTTAAATTATTGTATAAAAACATGTTAAAAAATTGTGAATTAAAAAAATTAAACATAAGAAATTAAAATAGTTACAGGAGATACACGAGATATTAAATAGATAATCATTTAAATTAAAACGTTTATAAATACCTTATTTCTATTAAAGATGCTCGATTTCACTTCATAATATTGGTAAGTTTGTGAAAATTTTATCTAGTGTGATGATCAACAATATTATGTATAAAGTTACCAATATGAAGAAATATAATTATGCTATTTGTATTATGAGTAATTATAGCTATATATTATTGTGACTTTATTTATAAATTAAGGAAGGTGAATTTATGATGTTATTTCTCTTGAGCATCTCAGTAGATAGAATTTTCACAAACTTTCCAAAAGTATGAAGTAAAATCAAGCATCTTTTATACAAATAAGGTATTTATAAGCTTGTTAATTTTAGTGATTATCTATTTAATAATTCGTGTATCACATTAAGGTTTCTCTTAACTATTTACATTTCTAATGTTTAATTTTTTAAATTCACAATTTTATAACATATTTTTATACAATAATTTAAATAACATTGATTTTCCACAGACTTGAAGATGGTGAAAAATCATCAAAACATGTCATCGTCATAGAATAAAATTATATAAAATAAGGAGAAGGTAATTAAAAAAGAAGATATAACCTTAATCTAAAATTGTTTGTTTGTTCCACATTGATAACATTTTACTATATTATTAGCATAATTTTAGAGGTATTGTTAAAACATATCAAAAGAAACAACTGAAGATCGCATTAACTTTCATATACATATATTAGAATGGTTTTATTAACTATTTTATCGGTGAAAAATGTTCCTTCCTATCTCAATTGGACTGTACTTTGAGCCATTGGATATAAATTTGTGCGGCCGACTGTGCAAGCATTTGTTTACAGTACAGGCGTCAATCAGGCTTTCGCCACACGACAGGTTAGGTTCCATACCACACCTAATTGTAACTCGAAAATCGTCGCAACTGGAAGCAATGCATTAAAAATAATGTATCGATGAATTTACTGCACTGCAATCGTCATATACGGATCTAACGGTCGTAAACAACAATTGTAATTAAAATAAACACTGTAGACTGTATATTTCTAAAATGGTTGAGCCTATAAATCACTGGAGATAGATGCCAGCGCTCGCCTAGTATTGTTAAGGTGTCGTAAATGCGAAGCTAGCGCTTCAAGTTCAGGGATTGGAGGAAATTAAAAATCGTCGTAAGAACGAGGCGTCGTAAGTCGGGATATGTCTGTAGAGTGTTATTGCAACACGATGGGAGGTATCTGACAGCGATCAAAATAGTTTGTTTTTGCCACCCAGTCGAACAACCTTTTAGTGTTACACGCATGCAAACTTAATCCACTAATGTGTTCCCCAAGAATCAAGAAGGTTAAGTTCAAGCTAAATAACCCTCACCATAACGTAGCAGGATCAGAACCCCAATCTCACAGTAATCTGCAGTCCAGTCTTTTGCAAGCGTGACGCCTTAGACTATTTGACCAAAGGTAAGCTGATACATTATTAAAGTTGGCAGAAAGATCTCTTTTACACATGCTAACACCTTACCACGAACCTTCAATACAGGGTATGAAATTATAATTCCTATATTAAAATGAATCTTTGTGTGTATGAAAAATTATAATTCAAAAATTAGAAATATGATCAATGACACAGGAATTAAAATACGGGGTTTTTTTTAGTGTTCGCGCCAAGACAATCTTACTGTCAAACATAATTTATTAATCTAACACCCCCTTCTCTACTTCTCTCAGTAGACTAGACTGCCAAAGACGGGGAGATCGGTGTTCGATACCGGTCTGGTGTACCGAGTTTTTTTCCTGAATGGTTCTCGACTCTCCTTCCACGCAAGTGCAGGTGAACTTCCTCTAAATTAAACCTTCCTAATCACTAACACAGAGTAATTAATATATAGGCGTACAACCCAAACGGGTAGTAAGGCGTGGTGCTAATGGAACAACTAAGCTAAGAGTGTGTGTCAAAATACCCTGAGCACTGGACAATCCTGAGTGATCACGTGGTAACATCATTTGCACATTAATTCAAAGGTTTCAAGGCGTCAATCTCGTATAGTCTGGTTTATCGCTGAAGGAGAGATCAGAGTTTTAATATAGGTCGGGCGTATTTAATTAGTTATTATCTATCTTTATAGAATTCAATATGAAATAATTAGTGTAAAAACGTATAATGAGAAAGAATTTATGTGAAATTACAAAATTTTACTCTGATATGTCTATATAAATTAATTAAATGGATAGTTTGTTGATTATAAAAATATGATTTAGGATATAAATCACAATTAAAATAACACATTAAAAAATGTGAGTCAAGGTCACACTATGTTAACAAGTAAAATTATGACAAGAAACACAAATAATTAAATATAATTAAACATAAATTAAACTATATAGATACATTAGTATTGATTGACTAGAGGAGTAAAGTTTGTAATATAATTGCAAAGAATTATTAGGAAAAAAAATATTAAAACTTGAATTTTTTTTAAGAAAGTTGACAAAATGTTGAAGTATATGACATTTAATTGAATTCTATTTTCTTATCTGAATTCCCTTGCTCCTTTATAGACATCGTTGAGACGTCCTTAGAATAAATTAGTTATTCCCGAGTGGTTTACTACCCTTCCTCCACACAAACGCGGGTACATTTTCTTTAAACACTGCCGTCCTCTCATCCCTTCATCCCGTTAGTGTGAACATGTGGATATCTCGGACAAGTGTCAAAAGTAAAAGCACACACACAAAAAAAATCACTCATTTGCACCACACTCGACTAACTCTTGAATACGAGTCAAGAGTGGACATTGTGACCTGGTGGTCTAGGGGTAAGGAAGGTGTCAGTCCTATGTGCTGAGGGTCCAGGGTTCAATCCTCGGTCCCGGCACAGATTTATCTGATTTCCAAACCCTTCCTACACCTCTGACAAGACATCTTGTGAATGTGTGGAATGCCAGGCCGCCACCGTGGTTCGGATTCCACGTTAAACTGTAGGTCCTTCATTTCATCTCACAATCACCCTACCATTACACATTAGCGTAAGTGCGTATAACCCGAACGGGTAGTAAGACGCGGTGCTAATAATAATAATNACTACTACTACTACTACTACTACTACTACTACTACTAATAATAATAATAATAATAATAATAATAATAATAATAATAATAATAATAATAAAAGTGGACATTAAGTTGAGGCATTATTTGAATACGTAAAACTTTCTCTTTAATCGAGTTACTCGGTGAAAAATCTCCTCGTAGCTAGTTTCAGAGACGTCTCCTGATATAATGTTCATGATTTTGCAGGTTCTCTTCAATCCCTAATCTATCAACTCCCTTGTTACGCATTAGGGTCCCTTTTAAACTTGTTAAGTAGATCATGTCTCTTTTCTGGCAATGTCTTCAGGGCTGTGAGTGAAAGAGCAAGACTATTTCCATGTTCAAGGATTAACATATTATCAAGTTTAACCCCATTCAGGTTGAAACACCAAGAGGGAATAATATGGAACGCGCATCCAACTACACATCTCCAGAAAAAGGAAAACAAGCGACGACTTGGATGCGCTGTGGTGTGTAAAGGATAAACACAGTGAAAATACAAGATTCGTTTAGTTAATACGCAGCCAGAATGGCGTAGTAGAAAGACAGAATTTGTACGTGTAGATATGATCATGCAAAATCTTCCATGTTTATAAATGTTATCATATACGATGCCGTACACACGAGTGGCGGAGAAAATATCAAACAGTCAAAATACTATGTCTTTTTTTTGTTTTTTCAGGGTGTCCAACCGAACTAAAATTCCTTGACTTCGCCAGTGTTTCAACAAACAATTTCCAACTTTTCCATTCACTATAATATATTACAAAGATTATTTTATTAAAATCGCAACTTTATTCAATCATATTTTAGATGTATACACATTCTGACATCGTGTAACTCTACAAAGATTCAAAGATTTCAGCCGTTGGTTGCGATCTAAGTTGAATTTCAGTTAGATCATTCATATTGAGCATACAAAATATGACATAACACCAGAACTGTTTGGAATTGTTGCGACACACATTATGCTTTAGATTATTTGTCCAATTCTTGCGCATGCGCATAACCATGACTTAAACTTTGTCTAAAGACGCGCAGTAGAGAGGTGGAAAGACGACATGAAAATCACTTTTTGACTTGGAGAATTGAGATTAGTAAGCTCAACAGGGCTAATTGTTGTGTAAAAAACTGGAGGAATAATGTTATTTTGACTATTGTAAATAAAAGTTGCATATTTTTTTTAGTGAATATGTGAAAATTCCAGAAATTTGATAAAATTCCCTGAATTTTCCAAGAATTTTCCCTGACCAAACAAATCCTCTAACTTTTCCCTGTTTTCCAGGTTACTGGACACAATGTTTTTATAATACAGATTAAGACTAATAATTGAGAATTGAATTTAATTATTGTAAACACTTTTGTTTCATCATCCATTCCAGATGATGGCTGTTGTAGCCACGGCCGAAACGTCTGAACCTGTTATTTTCTCAACGCGGCTCAAGTCCGAAAACATCAATCTATATTCAAAAAACAGTTGCTAAAGCCTTTAAAATACTATTTCTGATTTTGTGTTAAGATATACAACACTTTAGAGGTGGATATGCTGCTTAATGCGCTAGACCCTTATTGCAGTCGACGTGAATGTCGTAGTGAATAATATCAGTCGGTTGAATTCAAAGTGATTCTAGGATGACCTGATCATTTAGGGGTAAGGTGTCATAATTCTGTGTTGCGGGTCCAGGGTTCAATCCTCAGTCCCGGCACAGATTTATCTGATTGCCAAACCCTTCCTTCACCTCTGACAAGACGTGTATTAATCACAACTTTTAAATATGTGGAATGCCAGGCCTCCACCGTGGTTCGGATCCCACGTTAAACTGTAGTGCCTCCATTTCATCTCAAAATCACCCTACCATTACACATTAGCGTAAGTGCTTATAACCCGAACTCGGTGATGATATTATTATTATTAATAATAATAATAATAATAATAAATAATAATAATATTAATATCAATATCAATATCAATATTAATATCAATATCAATATCAATATTAATAATAATAATAATAATAATTATTATTATTATTATTATTTCAATTTCCTTTTCCTATATTATAGTGCTGGCCAACAGTCGTAAGACCAATAACAGGCCAGCACTGAAAGTACACAAGTACCTTACAAAATACATTATATTTACACGAGAAAATAAGATAAACAAAAATGGCTAAATAATGTTATATAATGATTAATATTTATAAAAAAGTAATTAATAATGATAATAATAAAAAATAGCAATAATAACAAAAAACTAAAGAGTGGTTAAAAGCAGTAACAATATACTGAAAATAAATCAGAATATTGTAAAATTTAGATATTATAGGCAGAACCTCTTAGTGATAAATTATTGATAAAGGATTTCCTTAAATAACTCTGAGTTTAGCTTTTCTTTTATGATGAAAGTCGAATTTGACAAATCTAGAATTGGCGCTATGGATACAACGACCTTTAGGGCTTACCTTATAAGAGCTATTGAGAAAAAATAATTTTGGATTACGAGAAGCCCAAGAAGGGATAAGAATGCCTACATGATCAAGGGCAAATTTACAAGAAATTTTGCTATTGAATGTATTAAAAAACAAAAAGGGCATGACAATAAAGTCCACGCGAGAAGAGAGTTTGGAGCACTAAGATGTTTCGAATTCTGTCATAATCATAATAAATCCGGTTACTAAAGTATTTATCATAGCACGCAGTGACAAATTTTCTTTGAACGTTTTCCAACCTAAGAGAGTCAGTTAAGGTAATGAAATTCCAAGCAACAGTAGCATATTATAACTTAGATCTAACCAGGGCGTAGTAATGACAAACAAAAACCAGTAAACTTTTTTTAAATGATGCAATAAATTTAATAAGTCCAAGTAATTTTAATGAATGAGAAATTACATGGCCAACATGATAGTGGAAAAAAAGTATGTTATCAACAAGAACACCAAGATCATTAATATAAAAGGTACGAACTATGTTTTCATTGCCCAATTTATAGGTAAAAAAGAAAGGATTAGTTTTCCTTGTAAATGTTATAGATTTGGTCTTAGATTTATTAATAGACATTCCATTTTCAAAAGACCATTGTATAATACCATTTACATCATTTTGTAGCTCTATTACACGAGAAAATAAGATAAACAAAAATGGCTAAATAATGTTATATAATGATTAATATTTATAAAAAAGTAATTAATAATGATAATAATAAAAAATAGCAATAATAACAAAAAACTAAAGAGTGGTTAAAAGCAGTAACAATATACTGAAAATAAATCAGAATATTGTAAAATTTAGATATTATAGGCAGAACCTCTTAGTGATAAATTATTGATAAAGGATTTCCTTAAATAACTCTGAGTTTAGCTTTTCTTTTATGATGAAAGTCGAATTTGACAAATCTAGAATTGGCGCTATGGATACAACGACCTTTAGGGCTTACCTTATAAGAGCTATTGAGAAAAAATAATTTTGGATTACGAGAAGCCCAAGAAGGGATAAGAATGCCTACATGATCAAGGGCAAATTTACAAGAAATTTTGCTATTGAATGTATTAAAAAACAAAAAGGGCATGACAATAAAGTCCACGCGAGAAGAGAGTTTGGAGCACTAAGATGTTTCGAATTCTGTCATAATCATAATAAATCCGGTTACTAAAGTATTTATCATAGCACGCAGTGACAAATTTTCTTTGAACGTTTTCCAACCTAAGAGAGTCAGTTAAGGTAATGAAATTCCAAGCAACAGTAGCATATTATAACTTAGATCTAACCAGGGCGTAGTAATGACAAACAAAAACCAGTAAACTTTTTTTAAATGATGCAATAAATTTAATAAGTCCAAGTAATTTTAATGAATGAGAAATTACATGGCCAACATGATAGTGGAAAAAAAGTATGTTATCAACAAGAACACCAAGATCATTAATATAAAAGGTACGAACTATGTTTTCATTGCCCAATTTATAGGTAAAAAAGAAAGGATTAGTTTTCCTTGTAAATGTTATAGATTTGGTCTTAGATTTATTAATAGACATTCCATTTTCAAAAGACCATTGTATAATACCATTTACATCATTTTGTAGCTCTATACAATCTGCGATTGATTTGATAATTTTAAATAATTTTACATCATCAGCAAAGAGTAAATAACTAGACGAGTTCAAATATTTACCAATGTCATCAATAAACACATTAAAGAGAAGAGGACCTAAATTAGAACCCTGTGGTATACCACTGGGGGCTAAAAATATATTTTAGTTGTGTGAATCAATCTTAATAATAAATGATCTTTCATGCACTAACTGCTGAACCAATTTACATACGATTGAGAAAGGCCGAAATTACCAAGTTTAGAGAGAATAATACTATGCTGACATAAGTCAAATGCCTTACTTTGGTCAAAATAAATAGCATCAACCTGACCTTGGATAGAGACTTGAGGGGCAACATGCCCAAGAAATTGTACTAAAATAGTGACAGTAAATTTATTTTTTTATAAAGGCATGTTTATTATCTGAGAATTTATTTTTAAGGTGGTGTGTATGATTTTCTCGAATACTTTGGAGAAAGTGTTTAAGAGGTAAATTGGTCTATAATTACAAGTTTTTGTTTTTGCCCCTTTTTTTATAAATAGGTATGACAACAGATTGTTTCCATGAAAGGGGAAAAGATTCATTTGACAGGCTAATGTTAAAGATATAGGCTAACAAAGGCTAAAAATGCTGGCACAGCCTTTAACAATAAAACTTGGAATTCCATCTGTCCCGACACATCTAGAAGAACTCAATTTTTTTTATAGCACAATTAACGTCCAAAGATGTAATGTGGCAAGGACACAAGGGCGCGCTCATTTCAATAATAATAATAATAAAATAATTATCCCCAAAGGTTTTTTGTATATTTTTCTTTGAGTTAATGTGTGTATATTTATTTCCTCCAAACCGTCTCCCTAATGTTAACCAGTTGGATTAAATTATTAGTAGTACTTGTTTTGGAAGTAGGTTCTTAATTTAACAAAACTTCCAGATTTTAAAAAGACGTGAGTACATTGTTAACTTAACTATCCTATTTATAAAAGTGGCATCAAATAAATAAAACTGTTGTTCACACTATTGAACTGTTTAAATAATTTGACTCCAATATTTGGTTTATTTGGATGCATAATAGCTAAAAACAGTCGCTCTAATCAGATGGTAAATTAGTCAATAAAATGAAGAGTTTGTGTAACTGTCTGTCATGTATGACCGTTGTGCGATATTAATCACAATCAGAGGTATGGACATTTAAAATTTAGTAGCCTCTGAACACATAGAAGCCGGAATTTTAAAATTTCTATTTTTTTATATCTATTAAAAACTAGGTCGGAATAAATAAAATGAGATTTATTCCTGTTTGGAGCAAAGAAAAGCGTTACCTGGTGGTAAAAACGCAATCCATTGCGAGATAATTCTGCTAGTTTATGATATTTAAAAGGTAAAGCGACTATTTTCGAGAATTTTCCCCATAGTTCTGGCCAACAGAATTTTTTTCAAAAAAGCTTATAAACTGGGAATATGCTCAAATATTTCAAATGTCAAAATCTTCAAGAAGGAAGTCACAATTTCAGAAAACAACAATCCTTCTATACAGTAATTACTTAAGTTCTAGTAAACAGTTAATTTTAAAATCTGTTTCTTAGAATATTATCATATAAAAGCTTATACATTTTTAATTGGAAAGATGTAAATAATTCACATTAGTTGGTGAATATATGAACAATAAATAGTGTGACAGCACATTTTCACAAAAAAGAAAAAAGTGGTTGAGATCTCCAAAACAAAATATCTAGAATAAAATTAGCACACAAAAAACCATTGCAACTTGAGCTGAGCTCTACTACAAGCCCTGTGATTCGGACAAGCAAGAAGGTAGAGTAAAGATGATTTTGAGTTGGGTACGAATGTTAATCAGTTTGGATTGACTATTAGAGAATATTCTTTTAAATAAAAATAGTTTTCTGCTTTAATTTAAAAAGGCGATAAAGCGACCATTAGCGTCATAAGCACAAATGTAAATTAAAAAACTAATATAAAAAGGGACAATGAAGCAAAGGCAATCGAAAACGCATGGTGGTAGGAGGAATAAATAATTGACAAGAAATGGAATGGGTATATTATAACGATAAAAAAAAAGGAAAGCCAGTGCCGCCCCC
>CABFVZ010000772.1:21667-132745 GCA_902151445.1 Timema monikensis | reverse complement strand
TTTCATTTTTTTTTTTAAATATAAAAGTTAGAAAATAAAATTTCAGAAAAAATAAATAAAATAAATGTTGTTCTTAATAATAGGAGGATATAAGGCCCATTTTTTTGATTTGAGGGGATGCCGAATCAAATATTTAATTACATAAACCAAATAAAAGTTTAAGTATTTAAAAAAAAAGAGTATATTGTGACTATTTATATAATTTTAGAAACTAAATAATATATACAAAATGTTTTATTTCAAACAAATTTAACAGATTTCATCCTACTCTAAGATGATAAATTTAAAAACTATTTCCTGTGCTTCACCTCTGGTAAGACGTGTATTAATCAAAACTTGTGAATGTGAGAGAGGCCAGGCCTTCACCGTGGTTCGGATTCCACGTTAAAATGTAGGTCCTCCATTTCATCTCACAATCACCCTACCATTACACATTAAAGTAAGTGCGTATAACCCGAATGGGTAGTAAGACACGGTGATGATAATATCATTTCATGTGGAAGTTCATTTCTAATGTATAAAACAGCACACAACGTCAAAAATTAAACATGAGTGTATTTTAGCTGTCAAATATTTTTACTGTCAAAGCTTAGTATTATTATCAGCACCGCGTCTTACTACCCATTCGGGTTATACGCACTTACGCTAATGTGTGATGGTAGGGTGATTGTGAGATGAAATGGAGGACCTACGGTTTAACGTGTAATACGAACCACGGTGGAGGCCTGGCATTCCCCACATTCACAAGATGTCTTGTCAGAGGTGAAGGAAGGGTTTGGTAATCTGTGCCGGGACCGAGGATTGAACCCCGGCCGCCAGCATAGAAGTCTGACACCTTACTCCTAGACCACCAGGTCACCCAGAAGGGGGTTCTCAAAGGAAAGTTCCGAAAGATGTTACCTAATTAAAAAAAAATTATATTGATTAATTATCATAAATATAGTTTATTACGTATAATTTATTAATTTCTTACGTAGATGAATCAACGTAAATAACTTTAATCAAACACTGACTGGTCTTGGAAAGTGAATTTTTTTTATAGACGTGACTGGCCATATTATGTCTTGAATCTAAATTTGCATGTTGAAAAAAATTATATTTATGATATATTCGTACATGTTAAGGCCTTCAGGGCAAAAATAATGCTACTTGAAGAACAGGTGAACGTTAAATTGGCCCGCGAAAAAGTGTAAAATATATTATGTGGCCCGCATAGCAAAAAGTTTGGAGACCCCAGAGTTAAGCCAAATGTTGGCGCTACGCGAGGTCAAAGTTGGCGGTGAATGCACCTGAGGGATAGGCAACAAATGCAGCTTGCCATGCAAACAAACACTCCCTCCCACGATACACACGATGGTGCCAACGTGGCATTGCACTGTCGGCTGTCAACACGGAGGGACATCAGGGTCAACAGAAATATCTTTGAAAGAATCAGCAATTCATTATAGTTTACCTATTGTCAGACAATTTATTGTTCGTTACTAATTATAACTTGCCCCACCAGTGGCGGCTTGTAGCTAAAATTAATAAGAGTGCTGCTCCTGAAAATGTTTAACCTTTGTTTTAAAATTGTTCTAAAGGAAAAAAAAACATGTAAAAAATGAAAATTTACACAGGAAATTGATAAATCTTAACAAAAAATTTTTTTTACTCACCTTAACTTAAAATTGTTACAGTTCAAGATTGATCTATTCATTTAAAGATAAAATACATTATTTTTGTTTGAATTTGCGCAAAAAGTTATATAATTTTCTCCTTGATCTCTGGATGACAATTGAGGACATTTTTCTCCATCGAAAGTACTGCAAGCGCATTTAGTCTTTCTGTTAAATAAAAGAAACGAAAAAAATCAATCAAATATAATAGCTGGAAGCAGAATAATAATCTAATTCTACACTCTTCTACACTTTATCACATTCAAGAATATGGTACACGGTTTTTAAGCACAACACACGTCGAGTACAAAACTTCCTTCCACCATCACGCCAGAGCTGGCACTGCGAGAGAAACAGTTATCTCTCTACCTGGCAGTCCCACCTTCCTCCCCACCCCCTCATATGTGCGCATGCGCGCAACAGTCAAACACCATGTCGCTGGCACTGTGAAGCACACAGTTTCATACAACGATTTGTGTACCTTTTTCATAAACTGGGGATGGCTACTGAAGTACTGACATTAATATTAAGGAATATATATTGTACTTCAAAAATAAATAAAAATGTAAAGAAAAAAATGACATATTATATTAAATGTTATCGATGGTATCAAGTGGAAATTGGGGGTGCTACAGTTCCGCAGTGCCTATACACGAGCCGCCACTGTGCTCCACACTCCCTTTATCTGTTAAGGGGGGGGGGGGTGTTTGTTTCCGACCCCGTTGGTGTTTTCAGTCCTTACAGCATTGACTTCTCGTAACGCCGCCATTTAAATCAGCAACTACAAGTTATTGTTTAGCACCGCATCTTACTACCCATTCGGGTTGTACGCTAATGTACTAATTACACTGATGGGTTGAGGATGAGTAAGGCTATATTTAAAGGAACTGTACCCGAATTTACGTGTAGAGAGAGCTAGAAACTATCTAGGAATAATCACCCTTAGGACACCACAACATCATCATTCATGAGCAATCTATTATATTGCGAGAGTAGCACCTTAGACTATGCGGCCACCGAAGTGGGTGACCAAAAGTTCATTACATGGAAGCAATTGTCTTGTCAACCTCTACAACCTGTATAATTTTTTACTTGTAGATTTAAATTTCCTTCTGAAGGTAAATACATACTCGATTCGGTATAGAGCAATGTTTCCTAAGATTTCGTGAAAAAGTCGCGTACCCCTTTTAGGAGCCATGGCCTAACCAACATACCCCTTTCAGGTTTTCATAAATAAGAAGAAACAAATATCTCTTATCTGGCGAAGCATAGTGCAAATCCGCGGCAGAAAATAGAGGCTCATGAAAGTCCATTAACTCACGTCAAAATATGCGTTGTTTGGTTTATAAAACTTACTCTCATAAGCATATATTTACGATTAATAAAACTCATTGATGCGTCAGATCACCAATTATTGGAAACACCAGCAAAAGTATTTCATAATCTTGATTTGGCTTCAATTTGCGTTTAATAAAAAAAAGTGGAGCTCACTTAACCTTATAATATTTGGCAAAATAAGTCCACCAGAGAGATATATTTATTTACATCATCAATCTCCTTCTTTACAGATTGTTGGATAGCAGGTAACCTTCAACATAATCACAGTTTATTTGAAAGCCATCGTGCCATTTAGAAAGTATCCGTACTATCAAACTAACGTTTCAAATGAGTGATTTTGCCTTCCACTTGAGAAAGTGAATTGTTCTTCTCCGTGAACCTCGAACATCACAAGATTAACTTTCCGGAATCTCGCGGATACCGATGGCACCGAAAACCAAGTTGATGGTCTCAATGCGTCCATTTGCGCGTGAATGTGTCTGCGTGTTCTTTCAAGCGACATCCACCCCTCACCCTCGAGTTCTAGACCCACCGGAACCACCCCTTACTATTTTTTTTTCACGCGAAGGAGAAACATATATTTCTTTGGGAAACTATTGCGGGACCTTGCAGAAGACAACTTCATACTTCATTGCGCATCCTAGCTAAGGCTCTCTTCTTCTTTCAGATCCAACATGGCAATCCTTCTACCAGCAATCCTTCTCTCCCTTTTTTTTCTCTCACCCCTTTCTTACCCCTCTACACCAACTTACCCCTTCATTCCTTCAAGCTTTTACGGAAGTTTTCTTATCCAGCTCTAATGGGCTGAAAAAAGAGGGGGTGACCGTAGCACGTTCTTTCTCTGTGTGCGCGAGCTTGGGTTGGTTGGGAATGGAAGGGAAGGGTGAGTATTTCTCGGAGCTGAGGTTCCCAGCCTTAAGGGAGAAGTTGGAAGTGTTCCCGAGATTCTTGACGTCATTAATAAATTAACCGTTCACGGAGCCAGAAACATCACCGCGACTGCTTAAAGGAGAGAGAGAGAGAAAGAGGGATTATTCCTCTTCTACCGCCGTCACGCTGTCGTGCCAGTTACATGCCTGGTCGTGCCGGAGTCGTGTTATCAAAGAGGATATCATCGAATACCTTGGACGTAAAAAATGAGGTCTTTACATATCTTATTAATTAATCAAATTGGAATCAAACAGGCCTGTTGGTGTACACGAATAAGTCTCGATACAAACCTGCTGAAGTAGTCAGATGGGTATCAACACATGATTGTTTAACTAGTCAAATGGGTGTTGATACAGGTTGTTGAAGTAATCAAACGAATGTAGATACAGGTCTGTTGGGGTAAAATAGGTGTAAATAAATGCCTTTTCAAGTAGTTAAATGAGTGTAAATAGATGCCTGTTGAAGGAGTCAAGCTGGTGTCAATATACGTTTGTTGAAGTAGTCAAATGGATGTAGATGCATGTCTTTTGGCGTAGACAAATGGGTGTTGATTTATATTTGCTGAATAAGGTAAAGGTTCTTGATTAATGCTTTTTTTTTTTGTGTGTGTGTTTTGCATCTTACTTTCTAACATTAATTTACACTCACTAGTGCGTATAACCCGAACGGGTAGTAAGACGCGGTGCTAATAATAATAATACACTCACTAATTTTTCCAGTCTGTGGCCACTACCGACTAACTAGGCCTGTCGTAGCTTCATATGCCTTATAATATAACTTAAGACTAGGACAGGCCCAACATCCAGTCCCCAGCCGTTAATTTATCCCTATGAAAGGGTAAACCCACATTTCACCAATTATAAATTTTCGGACATGCCGGGAATCGAACCCGTGGCCTTAGCTCAATAGGCAGACAAAGTACCGACTGAGTTAAGATGTCAGATTCTTACTTTTTAGCTATTATATCCAAATATTCGTATTAATTCGATTTATGGGTTAGGTATGAATACGTTTTTATCTAGCTAAAAATGGCGATCTGGAGGTCTAGGGGCAAGGTGTCGAACTTTTGTTCTGGGCGGCCGGGGTTCAATCCTTGGTCCCAGCACAGATTTATCTTATTGCCGAACCCTTCCTTCACCTCTGGCAGGACGTGTATTGATCACATCTTGTGAATGTGGGGAATGGCAGGCATCCACCGTGGTTCGGATCCCAAGTTAAGCTGCAGGTCCTCCATTTCATCTCACAATCACCCTACCATTCATTACACATTAGCATGTGTATAACCCGAATGGGTAGTAAGACGCGGTGCAAATAATAATATCAATATCTAGCTAAAGTGTACAGAGATTCTCTTGGAGAGATGGTAAGAAACCATTACGTGAGAAACATTTCCTCACACCCAGCTGAGATTTAAACCAATAACCTAAATAATTAATATCCAATACTGTTTCTCAAGCGAACGTATATTTTTACCAAAACTAAAAGGTAAAAAGCATTTGCTAAGCATTGTAAAAAATGAAATATATTATTAAATATAAAGTGTCAAACCCAAATAACCAGAAGAGATTGAATTTAAATTTCAAAAGGCGGTACCAGAAATGGTCCGGGCCGGAAATTTAGTAAACTAAAATTATTAACCATTTATCGGAGTGGTTGAAAATTGAAATTAAGCAGGCGCGTAAATGAGTCATATCATATAACCAAATAAGTTTTAAAATTTAAAATGGGATGTGGAAAACAAAATGGGTTGGAGGGAGGAGAAGTAGATTAAATCTTTCATAAACTATCAGAAAATTTACCTTTAAGCGTGGAAAAAAAAACTAAAAAAATGAAATAATATTCAGTATTAATTTTTTTAGAGGCAGATGTAAAAACCTAAACATAAAAAAAACACAGATTATCTTTAAGGGATCCACAGTGTTTCTATTACATACCTAAATATCGAAGGATAAACTATCGCCTATACAGTAGCGACGTAATAAATAAAATAAACAACTTCTGGTGTCATAACTTTGTAAACCATATTGTTCTTAATGAAACATTTTTTTTATCATATGGAATATTTGACCGGGAAATACTTTGACGTCCAGGTTCGGTCGCCTGTATGTAGACTATTAGCCGCTCTGTTGGCACAGAACGTTACCCAGGGTACACCTATAGATTGTATACATGTCATACCCACAATGAGATGAGGCGATGGATGATAACAATTATGATCTTGTGGAGCCGGGGTGAGTCTTAACCTAACTTAAACCTAATTAACCAAACCCTGGTGACCATTGGGATTATTCCCCTTAAGGGAAAAATACTCAAGGTACAAGCCGGGAATCGAACCCGGGATCCATAATCTCGTAGCTGGGTGCATTGACCACTACACCACGTGGTCGGTTCGGGAACCCATTACACTCATTTATTCTATATAGATCTTCATTTAAGTCTATTATTTCATTTAATTATTTTATAGTTATCTTGAATTAATAATGAGGCTATTTTATTATTTCAAATGGGCACAAGCTTCCTGGCAAGGACATGCTTTGATACTAACTATTTATATAAATTGTAAGGGTCTCACAACCTAGTCTTGTAGAATAGCGCTCTCAATATATGTCATATCTACTATCATCACTTCACTATTATACAATAAAGCCACATGGCTGACTCACTCACTGACAATGTTTTTCCACTTCCAGATGAGCTAGAAACTTGAAATTTGGCAAACTCATATCTTTTAGCTTGTAACCGACGGGAAAATTTCAAAGCGTTTTAAACCACGAAAAAAAAATATGTCGGAGCTACTTTAAAGTCGGTGCGGACCTTTTTTTGGAGGTCTCTTGTGGCTAAACGGTAAAACCTATCAAAAAAACGGATTACACCAGATCTAGTTTTTTTTTTATTTTAGGTCAATTTTGGTGATTTTACACACTTTTTCTTAATTTTCTGACACACTTATGGGACAGCTAGAATTATAAATTTTTAAAAATATATCAAAGTTCAAAAAAACGTTGGAATTACATTAGTTTACACTCACGGGGGGTTTGCGGGTGGAGCCCACAACTGGCAACGCTAGTTTTAGTAATATAAAACGGGTAGTTCAGCAAGTTACTGAGGTATGGCTTAAATATAAAATTAACAACCCAGTACGATTCAGCAGCGAACTGGAGAAGGAGCTGAGCGCTCAATTAAACTGATAATCGCTAATTTAGCAGAATCTCAACCCCTCCTGGTTGATGGTTCGGATCCCTGATTGGTTCAGGTGATCAAGAGGATCACTGGAGGGGATCCGAGGACAAGATGCCGCGAGGGAACAGAGGGAGCCTGCTGGCAGCTGCCAAGTTAGTTAATTGGTTCCATGACGCAAGAGTTCGTGGTTCGAGACCAGTCAGGCCCCACCTCGAAGACTGCTTAAGATAACACTGTATCGACATCACCGTTGATGTGTGTTCCATAGGGCAATTGAGAATTCAGTTGGATTGAGTGACCGGGTTGACCTACTGGTGACCAGGAGACCAGCAGGTCTAGTAGAACACCCATAGCTCGCTACATCTACCTGTCCCTTTGGGTTGAGCGACCGGGTTGACCTACTGGTGACCAGGAGACCAGCAGGTCTAGTAGAACACTCATAGCTCGCTACATCTACCTGTCTCTTTGGGTTGAGTGACCTGGTTCAACTATTGGTGGCCAGGAGACCAGCAGGTCTAGTAGAACACCCATAGCTCGCTACATCTACCTGTCCCTTTGGGTTGAGTGACCGGGTTGACCTACTGGTGACCAGGAGACCAGCAGGTCTAGTAGAACACTCATAGCTCGCTACATCTACCTGTCCCTTTTAGTTGAGTGACCGGGTTGACCTACTGGTGACTAGGAGAACAGTAGGTCTAGACTCTAATAGGACACTCGTAGCTCACTACACCTCCCTGTTCCTTCTTATCTGTAACCTAACGCCCATCCCATCAATTGTAACTTCCACCATTCACTTAAATAAAACACTCTGTAAAAACCAAACGCACGTTTCGTATCGTGATTTATCCACCCCCTAAATATTCCATGCGGGCGTTACAGAACGATAACATTTACAAATATATATATTTAAAATGTACATATGTATTTGTTTATATACATAGAAATATACACATCATCATCAACCGTTTCCAGCCTGTAGCTGGGTCACTTGAGTAAAATGGCTCTATCTTTCTCTATCCTTCCACCATTCTTATCCTCTAGCTTGGGCAATTTCTGTAATCTGATTCTCATCTCTTTCTTGGCCTCTCTTGCTGTCTTTTCCCTACATACTTCATCATTTTCTTTGACATCCTCTATTTTCCATCCTCATTACATGACCATGTCGTCTCAGTCTTGCTTCCTATACTAGCTCATGTACTCCAACATCCTCATTACATGCCCATACCAACTTATTATTGCTTCCTCTACTATCTTATATACTCCCTGTACCCCATTATTTCCCGGATAACTTCTTTCCTAATATTATTTCTCCTGGTGACAGCTAACATAATACATAAATATATCTATAAATATATAGACCTGCCCCCTTTAGTAAAGCTCACATTTTAAGTGTATAGACCCGCCTCGGTGGCGTAGTTGGCTAACGCGCTTGTCGTGTTGAGCTCGACTGCTGAGGACGAGGAGATCGAGGTTCAAATATCGGTCGGGTGAACTGGTTTTTTTTTTCCGAAATGGTTTTCCACTCTCCTTCCACGCAAATGAAGGTTCACTTCCTCTAATTCAACCTTCCCAATTCCTAATCCATTAGCGTAATTAGTACTTAAAGCGTATAACCCGAACGGGTAGTAAGACGCGTTGCTAAATATTATAAATATAATATTAAGTGTATAGGATAATAAACACAACCACGCGGCGAGGCGGTGCGAATCTCCCAAGTAAACCTAATGAGGTCGAATGCTTTCAAGTGATTTAGTTGTCGCCTGTGGTTGCTCTGTAATGCGCTAATAGCCAGCCAACTCTCTCTCCTCCTTTACAGTAATCCCTTGTAAAACCAATAAATATCACTACTGCCAGAGGGGTCGTTAAGTGCGATGGCGTAATTTTTTTTTTATTTACGGAACCTCATTAATGCGCATAGGTATGGTTTGACCTAGGTGGTCTTAGGTTAAAATGTTAGCCTCAGGACCCGATGTTCGGGCGCTCAACCCTAAGAAGAAGTCGACGTATTTTTATTGAGTGACAAAAATTCGTAGAACTTCCTTTGAAGGGAAAGTAAAACCATTGATCCGATGTCGATTTTGGCATGTAAATGAGCCCTGGAAAGTATTTTAAGGTACCTTTTCAGTAAAATTGGTAGAGAACTCTTGCAATCGCTCGTAGAATTCACTCTCTTGTCCCGAGAAAATGTCGGAGGGGCAGCGTCAGACTATAAAACAGGTCCACCAAAACAAATACGGCGAATACTTGTGAATTGACATGAATTAAAAACGTCGAACTCGTATGAGCGGGGTAAGATGTTGGAAAAGAATAGGAATTGGCTTAGAGATTAAAGAAAATAAGTTTTCATTACGACCACCAAGTCTTACTATCCATCCTGGATATCAACAAATATTTACTCCTAACGGGATAGGGAGGAAAGGTATGGTTGCGGATGAAGTGTACCCGTGTGTTCGCGGAAGGAGGGAGAGAAACCATTTAGGGAAAAATAAATACCAAAACACGATTCGGAAACAGACATCCCCGTCAGTGATTGCACAAAAATACGAGACTGTCGCCTTTGTCCGCGTGATCACTGGAGTTGGTGAGGATACACATTACAGCCTTGAGGTTGTATCAGTAAACTTCACTTATTACAATTTTAGCAAAGCTTACTTTTAAAATATATTAAAATTAATCCTATAAATATTGAATAGATAGTTTATGAAATAAATAATGTTTATTCATTTATACGCTTGTTTTTTAAAAATATATGTACACATTTCACGTATCTATGTTTACTTATCTTTTTTACTCTTCCCCTACTCCCGACCACCATGTAACACAAAGTCAAAATTAAGCCCAATTGTGTTACGTAACTTTTCACATCAAGAGTGAATGTAATTATTTAATAAGGAAGTATTTGTAACACTAAAAGAGGGATTTAGATTTAATAACATTCAGAATAGGAAGTTATCTTTAATTATACTTAGCACCGCGTATTACCACCCATTCGGCGTATACACTTAAGTACTAACTACTCTAATGTTTTAGTAATTGGAAAGGTTGAATACAGATGAAGTGAACCCGCATTTGCGTGGAAAAAACATTTAGGAAAAAAACCTTCCAGTTCACCCGACCGAGATTTGAACCTCGATCTCCCCACCCTCGGCAGTCTAGCTCAACACAAAACTAGCACGTTAGATAACCACGCCACCGAGGCAAGTAGGTTACCTTTAATAGTTATAGTTTATTAACGGGGAGAACATGAACATCGAACAATAATATTATTTTACCAAACATTAAAGTTCAAATTTAAGATATCTGTTACGTAACCCTTCTCCCATGTAACTCCATGACATGAGAGATAATCCATACCCCCCTCTCAAAAGCGTTACGTGGCTTATGGATTAACTCTTCTCTTAGGTAATGCCTATCTTCTATGATAATAACAGGATGTGTTTGCCTGTGTGTGTGTGTGTGTGTGTGAGTGTGCGTGTGTGTGTGTGTGCGCGCGCGACGCCCATCCAAATCTACGGTACACAAAGCTCTGAAATTTTAAACATAGGTGGATGGAAGGGGATCCGAATGTACCTTGAAGCTGGATTTTTAAAATTTTAATTAGTTTTTTAACTAGGCTTTTTTTTAAAATATGAACTTTTTTGTATCTGGCTTAGAATAAGTCTCAGAGATACAGGCACCACGGGGGGTGAGGGGGATAAGGGGTGGGGGAAATAGGGGGTGAGGGGGGAAGGGGGCCTATATAATTCTTATATACCACAATGGTTCACGGGCAACGCCGTGCAGGATTGCTAGTTATTAATAAGACAGGTATAGTCTTACGACATTGCATATCCTGAAGAAATAGTAGAGTAGAGAAAATATTTACCACAACCACTGGTCATGCGATTCAAAGAGTCAAGATAGCTTGCAGTTTATTGAACTATCAGCCACGATGGAGGTCAAAGTTAGAATGCTAGCCGGGTGTACTGGAGGTGGATGTCCCATCCCTTATTTACTCTAATGCTGACTCATTTCCTCTGCGTAGCTACCCCAAATCTTACTCCTTTGGTTTAATTTATTAGTAAACTTGGTATTGAATGTGTTATTAAGATTAAAACTATAAAATTTGACATTATTTTCCGTACTAATGAATTTATGAATAAAGCAACTGTACATGACTAGTGAGACTTGGGTGATTGAAATGATCTTTAGTTACTGAAAAAATATATTATTCATTAATTTTGAAAAATTACACTTGGTACTGGGTTCGATTCTTCAGAACACGTGTCTTTTTTTTTAATTGACGAATAATATTGTATATTTTTTTATTTATTGGAAGTATTTAACGTGCACTTTCTTAACCGTATATTTATATCCTCACATGACAATTTCTATGAGCGATAGCTAAAGGGCCAACCAATTTTATCAGAAAAGGTATTTTCCATATACCTCCCAGGGTTATTTTACATTCCAAAATCGACATGGTACCAACGGCTTTATTTCCCCTTCAAAGGAAGTTGTTCTACGGATTATTATCACTAAAGGAAAATTCGTTGACCCCTAACTGAGTTTGAACCCATGAGTCTTGGGTGCTGAGGCGAGAACTTTACCCTAAGACCACTGAGGTCAACCACGAATAGTGTTTTATCTTATTGTCCACTCCAAATCTTCGCATACGTTTGAGTTATACGCATACCAATTACACTAATAAGATAGAGATTATAGAGACAAAAATTGACAGGAAACATTCATTTGCGTGGAGAAAGAGTAGGGAAACATTTAGAAACAAAACGCCCTTAGTAATTCAACCCTGATCAAAACCCCGACCTACCAGTCACTGGCAATCTAAACTAGATGGACCTGATAGTTCCATGTACCCACCAACTTATGCTTACTAATTTTTTTTTATGGTACCACATATTGATACCTGTCCAGGTTATACGCTTATGTAATAATCACTCTAATGACTCTAGGGACGAAGACGGTTATATTTAGAGGCAGTGTACTCATACTTGCTTTAAGGTAGAGTGTAAAATAATTTTAGAAAAAAAATCACCCCCAGTACACCCAACCGAGATTCTAACTTCAATCTCCCTGTCATCGGCCGTCTATTCTACTGCGAGAGTGACGGCTTATATCATGCGGCCACCGAACTGGGTAGGTTTAGTATCTGATACGAAAGAGATATTGGGAGGAGGAGGTAGATATATCCAACTCATTTAACTAATTATTTTATTTATAATTAAAAAAACTTGTAGCATCATACGTTTGAAGTTAGAAAAGTAGGGTATCCAATAAGAGTAAAATAGAGAAACAGTTGTATAGGTATTCTCAAGGGGAAGTCAAAGGCTGACCAATGATATCAGAGGAAACTTTGAGAACCGATTAAAGCAACGCTGTGATTCCCTCTAGAAGTAATCAAATACAAGGGGGTGAAAATGGGGAAGAAGGGTAGTGCATTGAAGAACTTTGGAAACAGTTTTCTGTGCTGGTGAATTTCTTTTCCCCAAGGCAGTAAGGGGGGAAAAAAAAAGTTTTCCCGAATTTGGATTGGATTGGTTCAGAAAAGGTTGTGTGTTGCCTTTTTTTTGTTAGAAAAAACACGATAAGTATAAAGATAAACTGGTGATTTTTAAAATAATTTTTTGTTCTGCCAATAATGACCACAATTAAGGTGGAAGTGTAATGAACACCAGTGGTTTTTCAGTTTTTATAACAAAACCTCTTTGACCAAAATAATAAGTTATTGCTTCAATAAAAAAGATAAGTTTATTTTTTATTCACATTGTGGTAGCAGTTTTTGAATATTTGTCATGAGCATAGATGACAAAACTTTTTAAATGAAAAGAAAATATTGCCATTAAATTCCGGGACACCTTTGACATATATTTAAAAGATGTTAGTTAAGGTCACCATGTGAAAAGAAAATTAAATTTTATATTTCTACTAGAAAGTTATTTGATTTATTTTGAAAAAAAAAAAAATGTTTTGCCATAAAAACTGCAAAACAACTGACCTTTCCTCGAGTACCCTACATTCCCACCATAATATGGCTGCACTAAACGTCTCATGTAGATTGGTCGAAAGGGGTAGCTTTTCCGGAGTATTTCAACATACGTCCTACGCCCATGCGATCTTCCTCCAAACAAGCTTCCTAATCCCTATCCTTTAGATTAAAGCCATTAATAACTATGGCAGCGACCTTCGTTTGAAGAAAGATCCAAAGACGTGTGCGAAGGAAGAGAATCTCTCCAAACGAAGCGAATTCCATTATCTATTTCTTACTATTCATAATAGAGTGATCTAGAAATATAATAAGCCCTATTAGAAAGCTATCAATTTTCAACGTTACAGAAGATAAGACCATTGTAAGCTTGGATGAACGCGGTATTTCGTTAAATCAACGCCTTTTCTTTCTTTATTTTTTATTTTTCACGGGAACACGAAACTAATTTTAAACTCGAAATTGATTTATACACTTCCCGTCGTAGCTCTTGGTACTTTCTTTACGACAACTTTTGTACTACTACAGATGTAGTAAGAAACAAGTCTTGAGTGTAATAAGTCAATTTAAATCTTAAAGTAAGAATAAAGAACATGTCAGCTATGTTTTTTTTTAACTTTAATAAGAGTTTCTTTAGTTTCATTGAAAATAAGATAAGATCATCTTTTTTTTTCTAGAAAACAAATTTTACTCAGAATAAACTTTTGATACTTTATAAGAAAATAAAAAAAGCTTCTTTCACATACCTTTGGATGACAATTAAAAACTAATTTATAAATTCAGTGAAAACAATTTGATTAGTTAAAATAATTATATATTATTTTGTTTGATCATAATTTAAATTAACAAACAGTCTATATAATATTTTAAGATCTAAAAAAATCTTAAATAAAACAGGCTTTATATAATGAAGCAAAGAATATTGGAGGCTGTGTAATTCCATGACATTCTTAGAGTGGCTATTTAGTATAATCATAAGGTGACCCGTATTGGTGGACACCTGGACTAAATGGTGGATGAATGGACCAAACGTCAAGTTTGTCTAAGCAAGACCGAGTTTCGAATCTCAGCCGCGTGCAATGAGGACGGTTTTTAATGAATAATCCTTGGCCCTCCCCTCACGCAAATGCCAAGAGATTTTATCTAAGTTAGATATTTCTCATCACTAAGCCAATAAAGTAATACATGTCAGGAAGAAGGGAGTGGTGAGGTGAAAGTAATTAGTTTGCACTCACGATCATAATTAGTAAGTTAAAATTCCTCTAAAACACTATTTGTAAGAAAAAAAAATTCAAAAACATACTTCAAATAAAAAAGCATCCTTTTAACATTATAGAATACGAATGTTTCTCTTTACATCTTAATGTAAAATAATCAGGTCACATTAAACTCCATTTAAAATCCTAGACGTTCAGAAAAGTTCTAGTCACGGGGGAAATACGCTACAAAATAACTTTTAAATCCTCGCCACGCACGAGGGGCTAATTAGTAAAATTTTTTACATACCGATGATCATGCTTTTTTTTTTTTTTTTTTAAAAAAAAGCCCACTTTTAGAGGGGTGATAGTAAAACACTGTAAACTCTTTCCAAAACTAGCTTAGTTTATGTTGGAAACAGGCAGAAAATGGATGTTTCCATACCAGTGACGAATGGAATTTCTAACGGAAAAGGCGGCTAAGCGGTACAAGGATGGTCTGGTCTGGCTTGCAATACATTATTATTATTAGCACCGCGTCTTACTACCCGTTCGGGTTATACGCTATTACGCTAATGTGTAATGGTAGGGTGATTATGAGATGAAATGAAGGACCTACAGTTTAACGTGGAATCCGAACCACGGTGGAGGCCTGGCATTCCCCACATTCACAAGATAACTTGTCAGAGGTGAAGGAAGGATTTGGAAATCAGATAAATCTGTGCCGGGACCGAGGATTGAACCCCGGCCGCCAGCATAGAAGTCTGACACCTTACCCCTAGAGCACCAGGTCACCTGTCTTGCAATACAGTATGATTATAATCTCTGTACAAATTTAAATGGAAGATAGGGAATACTAAAACAAACCTTTTACATTCTTGAATATATGTCCGAAGATGTTATCACTTTGGTGCTAGGGAGCGCAGTCACGCCGCGCGTCAGATTGCAATTTTTCGCCGGCGTCATTCGTAACGCGGTCTTCGCGGGTGTTAACATTGAGTATTTAATGGATTTTTAGATGGCTGACATGCATGTGGCTGCCAATGGAAATGGAAGATCCTCTGTAAGATTGTACAGTGAACGGTTTTCTTAACAGACGTGTGACGAACCACCCAACATTTGAGAGTTTTCATCGGCAACTGTGTAAAACTGAAACATTCCATGTAAACATGCATGATATCACATGTAAACTGCGGTAAATAAAACTTGCAATTTATTCACAATTTCTTCCAGTAATTTCTGTACAAACAGCACCCTCTAGCACCTAAGTGTGACGTCTGCGGACATACATTCATCAACGAAAAAGGTTTGTTTTAGTGTTTCATATTTTCCATTAAAGTTTGTACAGAAAGTTTTGCGTCATCCTGTATATTGAGTCAGCGGGGACGTTGACGTCAAGGTTTGAATATCGACCTGGCGATCTAGAGGTGATTTCCCATATGGGATGTATCACTGTTGCTTTCTTATTCTCTCTTCACGCTAATGCAGTTGCATTTCCACTAGATTACTCTATCCAGTCCATATCCTATAGATTAAGTCATTAATAAGCATGGGGTTGAACGAACGAATACTTTTTCTCCTTGATGCCTTCTATTTATTTGTGTGTATCTCGGCCTAAAGCCGAAACACTTTTACCGATCAGGCTGAAACTTTGTTTCTATGGTTTTTAAAGTTCCCTTAACTCAGTTTTCAGAATTAGTTATCTTACTATAGAATTAAATTGAGGGCCAAGAGATAATAAATCAATTTTCTCAAAAATGGCTCCAACGATTTTTTTTAAGTTAAAATTTGTATCCAGGCATTGTTTAACATTACAAATAAAATGGGGCGTGAGATTTACTTAAAGCGTAAGTACTTTACACAAGCGAGTCTTTTCCATTTTGATCATATCAGCGCATCTCCTTGAAATACGAAATTATTGATCATTTAAAAAAAATCGTTGGACTATTAAAAATACAAATCTTTTATTTGAAATATTGCTTTATAAAACCAAAAGTTTTCGAACTATAAGCAAACCTATTTTTTTTTTCAAAAAAGAGGTCTGAGAAATGTGGATACGATTGTTATGCTTTTTGGTGGACCGAGATATTAATTTTTTTTAGCAATGTTTCTGTAACTGTGTTTATTATTTAATGTATGCTCTTAGATGGAATATTATGCTCTTTTTCCATTTTTATGCAACAATATTTTCCTTACACATATATTACGAATTTTAAGTGAATAAATCCATTTTTATGTAAAAGAGGGAAATTGTCTGTGCCAGCTGTGAATTGACCCATTTATTTTATTAATGTATTCTAATTTTTAACATTGTCAATTTATTTTTGTTTATTCTAAAATAAATGTAACTTTTTTTTTTCAAAATTGTATTTTAATTTCCATCCTGTTAAATTAGAGAGATAAAAAGTCTGATGCCAGCCACTATTATTATAATATTATTTTAAAAGCAAGACATAGTGGAAAGGTTTTTAATCTTGCTCAAAAGAAAATCTTTAAATTCAGTTACATATTCACTAGAACTTTAACTATTTCCATTTGCATGCAAATATCCCCATGAAGTTTGTGAAATTACATTAGCAATTTGATTGGTATAATTTTTTATTTTTTTTACATAAGCACATGAATGAGCCACATGTGGTCTGCTTGTTACATTCACAAATAACAAAGCAGAAAATTAAGCTGTTATGACTAATTAGCATTATAACAAGGCATTAGATGTGGGATATATTTTAGGTAAAGTGCGCTTTAGATTTCCATTTATTAAGTAATAAATTAATGTTTTAGAGTAGTTGATGTACTTGTTATAGAATTGTATGAGAATAAGCCTCTATTAACTAGTAGCCTAGTTACACTACAGGTTGGATTATATTTATAGATTCTCGTATTAATTATAAATTGCTCATATAGATAAACTATTGTAATCGTGAAATTTCAACCTTGAGGTTATGATGAATCTTGACGTTTTTTGTGCACTAGAATTTTTTTTTAAAAAATGGTCTTAGTATACTTTATATCCTGCTCTCTGTCTATACTCAGCCTACAGACGAAATAGTTCGATGGATTATATTCAAACTTGAAATTTAGATATAATATTGTCATACCACGAGAATAATTCGTAATTTATAATTTATATCTTAATCTATGGGTAGTTTATTTAAGAATGATTTTTCAAAATTTTAAATTTTTTGAAAATGGATGTATGATTTTATTGAAAATGTGAATCTGGGAAGTATTTTGCGTGATAAATATAAAGTATGTTTGTTTTGACGATTTCTTTAATGATTGAGATTTAAAAATTTCGTCAGAAATGATAAAAGAGTAAATGGGAGAGAATGTATGATTGTGTCTATAATTTATTTTCTTTAATTTAATGTTATACTACATTACATTATTCCTGATTTATGGATATACTATATATCTATTATGTGTTTAATTACTAACATATATTTAAAAAAGCCAATTGTTTATTTATGAAAAATGTTCCATTTAATTAATAAATTACGGAATTTGTGTAATTAGCTTAGCAAAATAAAAAATACCAATATTAATTAAAGTAAAAGGAAGTTCCTTTCGAATTGAGTTAACAAACATTTATACATAATTAATGATTATAATTTATGGATATCAAATCGGTTTCTCTTTCATTACTTCAAAGAACATAATACTTATATTGTAAAAAATAATACATCACTTTTTCAGACAGCTTTGTTCTTATAATTACCTATTTTATAATTCCCAGAAATAAAACTTTACGATCATGAATACATAAAATCAGTACATGTGTACTTTAACAAATAATTATAATCGAAGAATAAAGTTTTTATCGCAAGAATTTAGAGAATAACGCTGTTATTCAAACAAAACAAAACTCCCAACTTGTAAATAGGTAATTAAGGTGTGAATGCAGGCCACACGATAAAACGTAAATGTTCTCCCTATTTTTATAGCAAAATTCTTTTGGCCTAAATAAATTAAAATATTGTTCCTGTAGAAACATGGGGTATAATTGTCTTGCCATGACGATATCAACAGTTGTTGAATATATATGAAGGGTATCCTAGAATTTAATTACCAATTTTTCTCTTCATTTAAAAAGTTTCTCATCTAATGCCACTATGCTCACGTCAAATATTCAATAACTGTTGATATCACCATGGGAAGAAAATTAAACTATATTTCTACTGGAGAAATATTTGATTTAGTTTGGACAAAAAAAATGTTTTACATATATAAAACAAACCTGCAAACACACTGAAATTTTCTCACATCTCCTACAGCCCCACCTTAAGATGCATAGTAATGTCTAACAATGTAAGAGTAACTTTATAAACACTTTTATCTCAGTGTGAGAAAGTTAAATGTCTTATAAATAGTTTTGTCAGGCTGTAGTAAAAGTTTGTAGGAGACCGATAGTCGGAATACTAAACTTATCCACTGACTACAAAGTCGAGGTGTTGGATGTGTTCAAAGAAAGAGAGAGAGAGAGTTAAGTTTCAAGTAAAGATAAAGAAATAGGATTAAAAAAACGTTGAAGATTTAGTGATAGAAAATATTTGTTTTTGTCACACCCTTCTCTCCCTCCCTCACTTTGAACAAATGGAAACCAATAAAAAGAACAGATTTACTTATTCACTGTCAGAAGGATTTTTTTGGGGGGGGGGGCGGCAAGGGGGGACATCCGATCCAGTTCAATAAATTAAAACGGATCCCTTTTGTAAGCCCTCTTTATCTTATAAGAGGTGAATGTAATGTTCGTGTGTGTATGTCAGTGCGTGTCAAAACGAATGATGACATAATACTTTAGACTTTACGATCTACTTTGGACGTATCAAAATGCCCTTGGGTGCATACTATAAAGATCACTCAAAACTTCCCCCTATTACTATTGAATTATCTGAACATTCTTACTTGTTGGAAAAAAAAAATTATTCTCTAGTAGAACAATTCCTAGCTCTAGAATAAATCAGAACAATATTTTCTTGGACATATAAATATAATTTTTTATATGGCGTACAAAGGGTAGGCTACTTAAGGTGGATTTTCACTAAATGGTTTCTTATTCTCTCTCCACGCAAATAGAGGTAGATTTTGTAAGTAATTTTGCTGATAAAATCTGTGTGTATAAAATGTTCAAGTTAAAATCACTGTTACAATCCAAGCGTTGTCCGTTTATCCTTCCAGGGATATTTTTCCCACTTACCGATAACTTAGAATCTAAAGCAGGGATCTCCAATCTACGGCCCACGGGCCACATCCGGCCCGTTCCAAGATATTATCAAAAAACAAATTAATCGTTTCTCTTCGGTATTGATTAACCACACAGTTTATTTGGCATGTCCAGTTTCTGTCCGCACAAGTGCTCCCCCCCTCCTCCCTCCATGGCACCAAGCTAGAGTGCTGTCGGAGTTGCAAACCCTGACTTTCAGTCGCAGGCGCCATTCCTTATACTGACGACAGAATGGCTTTTCTGTGACGATTTTTAGGTATTTCCAAGTCTCCCGGCAGAGGGTTATAAAAGGAAAGTTCCAAAAAATGTTACCTAATTTAAAAAAAGTAATTGTATTAACTAATAATTATTATAAATATAATGTATTTCATATAAATTGATTCACTGCTCACAGAAAATAATCAACGTCAATCACTTTTATAAAACAATGACTGGCCTTAGAAAGTGGAATTTTCTTTTACAGACGTGACTGGCCACATTGTGACTTGAATTTAAATTTGCATACTGAAACAAATTTGATTTATTTATTTGCGAATGTCAAGGCATTCGGGTCAAAAATAATGTTACTTGAAGAACAGGTGAACGTTACTTAATTGCCCGCAAAAATGTGTAAAATATATTATGTGGCCCGCATAGCAAAAGGTTTGGAGACCCCTGCTCTGTTCCCAACCTTTTTTCTCTTGAGCACCCCTTGGCAGCTCATTTTCATAAATTGTACCCTCAATACTAGTAAAATGTTTAGTGTATATATCTTACTCATGAACAATTATAACAACTGTTTATTTTTGAAATTGAAATAATTTTCTCCAGGTCAAATATATAAGAAAAACCGTACCACCCCTCGCTATAGCGTCGAATTAATTTAACAACTTTTAACTGATAATTTGTCTTACATTGCTGACATATTTGGGGCTTTTCCCGCAATTATAAGAATATGTTTGCGTAGCCTCAAAAGTCCTGGCACGTACCCCTGAGAGTACACATACCCCACATTGGGAATCGCTGCTCTAGAGCATGCCATCCTTATGAGAAATATTCTAAACTTTACCAAATCCAACATGGCGTACGTAACGTAAAAATAGAGTGTGATTTGTATATAAATAATAGAAAAAAGAAATTCTCTTTATGGTAGAAAACATACATTTTCAGTATTTTATATTAATAACTACTCTAAACCATCTACCGATATCACAGACCAAAATACCCCTAAAAATAAACGAGTATAAAATACAAAAAATATGCATTGCTATAAAAATCAAGGGAGAAACTAGTAACTACATAGGAGTGACAGAGCAACACAGAACAATCATTATTAAAATAAACACCTTCTGGTGATATAGATAATTGAACCGTCACGATCTTGGCAAAATAATGATGCTCATTTTGTATTATGTTTACGTAACAATGTAAGGTTTCTTTACATGTATGCGCTTTGTTGTACATTGATGCTTTTATTTCATTATGTTCTGTAACAATATATTATATTACTCAATTTTACTTAATATATTATTGTGCTTAGACCGTGGTCATAAATATTAAAATCTACTGAAATTACCGATTATTGGTTCGTTTTGCCTTGCGGTTGTGGTAATAAATGTTCCATAGATTTTATATCATCTATATCTATCTAAGATGTGATAAAGTTTTAGAGAATAAGGTTTTATGCTATATACAAATTCGTAAAGTATCATTTACAGTAGTTATGTTGGTGTTCCTCAGACTTTTTCTTATAGTATTAAATTGTCTCCTGAGAAAAATGCAGTTTCTAGATTATCAAATCATTTAAAATACTCTTTTGTAACTATTTTTAATCTGTGTTTATCATTAGTAGTTTGATTAGTTATTCCTTATTTAGTTATTTTTTTTTAGATATAATTTGGGTTTAATGTATTTAGCTCCTAATATTTAAAGAGGGAGGCCATATTATTCTCAATACACTTTATCCGTTTCCTTATTTGAAATGTAAAGACCCAGGAAAAGGATTACTTCTGCCGATACAGCTTCAATCAGGTAGGCCAAACGAATAATTTTGGATGAAATAACCATGGCACCAATTCATTCATTGTGGTGGATAAATTATTAAAAGGTATGATAAAATATAACTTCCCATTTGGCATTTTAAGTAATTTTGTTGTTGTTGAGTTTTCCGTCAATGCCTATTGAGTCCCATCTGCCGGGGTATGGAACTGCCCCCCTCCATGAGAGAGAATTTCAGGAATTTAACCTTGTGGGAGGGAATTCAAGAATATATGAATATAATTCTGAATTAATTATTTAAGTTTTAAGAGAAATTTTAGCAAAAAAAAAACCTGAAAAATGGAAGAAAAATAAATTTTAGTTGTAGCTGAACCCTTTGAAAAGAATAATTTTTCATAATTTTAAAGAACAAAACAAAATAAAAAAAAGCTGTTGAAGAGGGTATGTGAGGAAATCTATACTTTATCATTTTTATCTTTGTTAACTCTACGATTCTAGGTTGTTAATAGAAAATTGCAATCAAATTACAAAATACACAATAATATTTTTTCATAAAAATTAACATAAGAGAGGTAAATATTGCAGAGTAATAATGGGAGCTAGAGACCCCCTTATTACCCATTTATGGGTGTCTATACTCACCCTTGTTGACTCATTCACATGGAGCTACTTTAGTACGAACAAGTATAGACTATAACATTTGGAGGTTGGAATTTATGTCGCCAAGGATGACGTTCACAAGAACTGAACCAAAGTCCATGTCTTCTGAAGCTCCTCGATAACGCTAGGCTGTAAAATGACAACACTTAAGTGTCAGACAATCTTATAGTTAAGGAAAACCATTAGTAGTCATCTTAAAACTAGGTATGTATTTAACATTTGCAAATATGTCAATACTGTGGCCGAAGAAGTTCTCAAACTACTTATGGGAGAAGAAGAAGAAGTTTTGTTTGCTACTCTAGCGTGGACTCTTAATCGATTGTAATGACAAAAAAGAAAATATGCAACTATCCAGTTGAGTTCCTCAACATTCTTTCTCCCGAAGGTATGCACACACGTGAACTAAGTTTGAAAACAGATGCAATAGCAATGTTGTTACGATACGAAATCTGAATACTAGAAAAAAAGGATTGTGTAATCTAACTCGTTTTGCAATCGATAAGTTGAGCCAAAATTTAATTCAATATGCCACCCTCAAAGCTTCCTCTCAAAACACCGACCCCAGACCTGCCTTTTGTACGTGGCTGGCAACAGTCCTCAATCCGACTGGCAACTTCCAAAGACATTAAGTCCCAGGGTCAGACCCTCAACACAGATCTGATGTCTACCTTCATACTCCAGTGTTCAGTCATGACAAAGCTAAAAATTACGCTGCACCGCAGACAATAAAGTATAGGCAGCTCGAAGTAATTGTCAAAGTGCCTTTATAAAAGAAGAACCCAACATTTATTTGCAAAAAATGTAGTAGATCGATCATTTTTTATAGTTAATAATCTATTATTTTACCACCACGTCTTACTACCCGTTCAGGTTACACGTTTATGTACTAGCTACGCTAATAGTTTTATGGATTATAGAGGTTATATTTATAGGAAGTGTACCCGCATTTGTGTAGAGGGCGAGTGGAAAACAATTATGGAATTAAAACCACCCTCAGTACAACTGACCGAGATTTGAACCTCAAGCTCATGGTCATCGGCAGTCTAGTCTACTGCGAGAGTAACGCGTTGGACCATGTGGCCACCGAAGTGGATGAATAATATCTTGATTGAACTCCTCTACTGGCCGGGGTTCAATCCTCGGTCCCGGCACAGATTTATCTGATTTCCAAACCCTTCCTACACCTCTGACAAGATATCTTGTGAATGTGGGGAATGCCAGGCCTCCACCGTGGTTTGGATTCCACGTTAAACTGCAGGTCCTTCATTTCATCTCACAATCACCCTACCATTACACAGCGTAAGTGCGTATAACCCGAACGGGTAGTAAGACGCAGTGCTAATATTAATAATAATAATAAACTCCTCTACTAGCCTGCCGCAAGGATATACCTTTATAAAATAATTTTGTTAGAATAATACCAAGATGCTTGAGGATAGTTGGGCAGAGCATGCACATAAATTGCGCCACCTCCTATGATGAGAAATCTAAACATAGATCTAAGCAACAAGGCATAGTCTTCGCTTGAGGCCTAGTTCCTAGTAAATAAGATATTAAAATAAATTGTACTCTACTCCACACAGACTCTCACAATCCTTTACGTAATAATTTCCATTTACTAAAAACTCTGTGTGAAATGAAATAACACACAATTTTGCAGAAACATAAGGGGGGTGGGGGGAAGCATAGTACACAAAAGATATTAAATTATTTACTACACAATGTTACAGTAACACATTGAGACAAAATTATTTGCGGTATTTAACGCGCACTTTTTGAACCAACTGATTATATCAGCACACGAATTATAATCCAACTTAAGACTAGGACAGGAACAACACCCAAGCCTAGTTGTCACTGTGAAAGGGGAGATCTATATTTCCACCAATGATAAATTTTTCGAACATGATGGGGATTGAACCTGGAAACCTTAGCTCAGTAAACATACACGCTGCCGACTGAGCTAGTTTGTTCGCCTTGAGACAAAATAATCATTGCTCTACAGCCTCCAACACCCCATTCTTCATACCTCCATTAAATTTTTATTTGCTTATAGCTCGGAAACTTTTGAGTTTGATAAAAATTATTTCAAATACATTTTTAATTTTTAATATTCCTCCAACTTTGAAATAATAATTATGTCATATTTCAAAGAATTAGAGATATATATTATCCAAATTTGAGATTCTAGTAATTTTCCAGGGGAAAAAAAAGCAGGTGCACCATTTTTTTTGTTAATGAGAATCGGTTTCTAGATGCTGCGAGGACATAAAGTAAAACTAAACAAATCTTACAACAGCTGGAGGTCACAGAAACATGTCTGTAAACAGTCAATGGGGGGGAACATCCCACAGTTTCTGGAGGTTATAAAAAATTCTAAATGATTAACAGTTCTAGAAGCTATCTGAAGTGTCTTTTTTTTATTGCAACATAACCCCCTAACTACCGAAGGCTAGGAAATATTATTAATATTAAACACTTCTAGAAGATATCTGAAGTGTTTTTTTATTCCTACAGAGCCCCCTAACTGCCTGAAGCTAGGACAAATTAACAAACACTAAACACCTCTAGAAGCTCTCTGAAGGTTTTATTAATGGTAAGACAGCCCCCTAATTTGAACCTGTATCTTAATTTTTCTATTGTTTGAACCATAAATAAATCCATATATATTTTTTAATAAAATTCGGGGGGGGGGGGGATTAACACCCAAAAACCCCCTTGGCCTTGCACAGAAACGCGAGTATTGAGAAAAGTCACTAGTAAATCGCTACTAGATACAGAGATAGAAATGAGAACATGACAGAATCTTGTCAAATCAATCGCATCACGTAGGAGAGAATGGAACCAACATATTGACAAGACGCAAGAAGAGAGAATTGTCAAAATAGCAAAGAGACGAAACACCTCTAGGGAGGAAAAGACCGAGACGAAGATGGAAGAACAGTATTTCAAGCTATTGAAACGGAACAGGCTAAAGATCTATCAAGAAGAAAGTTTCCAGATACAAATATTTATAAATATCATTCAACGGATTTCGAAAAAAAAAAAAATTCACGTTTCACTCTCAGCTAATTCAAAAAATAAATCCATCGGGATTCTTATGATACCATTTAAGATCTTTTAGGCTCTAGGTCGAGATAGACAAACAAACGAAATCACGAAAATCACTTTTTAATGTTCATGGGTACACGAAATATCGACATCCATCAACATCTGGAATTGTCATACACCTTAGCTTAGTCGGTGGTGGGTCGGGCTAGTAAGTTAAAGGTTCCAACTTCGATTCCCGGCATGGCCGAAAATATCATTGGTGAAATGTGTGTTTCTTCCCCTTTCACAGTGATGAATTAACAACTGGTGGCTGGATGTTGTGTCAGATTTAAGTTATTTTATAAGTCGTGTACTGATATAATTAGTTTGTTCAGAAAGTGCATGTTGAATTCTCTGCCCCTCCCTCCCTCCCTTAAAAATATCTTGAATTATATTTTTATTTTAGGTACAAAATACTTCCTCTCTCCGCTGTGTAAATAGAAAGTAAAATCAAAATACATACTTGTATTTTATGTACAAAATATTTCCTCTCTCCGTTGCGTAAAGAGAAAGTAAAAAACAAAATACATAATTTTTAATTTTGTAAAAATCACAAATGAGTAATAAAAAAAACTGTTTTCTTAAGTTTGAATCTTTTTACATTTGACGTAATCCTTACCCACCATCTGTCTCCTCATCCCGACTATATAAGAAGCTGCGAACAGGGACAGAATTGGAACAGCTGTGGCTTGGTTTAAAAAAAACAATTTTGTGCCTCCAAGGATGTCTCCTTGGTTCGAACAAATATTTTTTGCGTGCGTGCGTGCGTGCGTCTGATGTCAAACCGATTTAAGAGATCAGGTGGGGTTGGGCTTTTCTTATGAAGCATGAGGAAAAGGGGGAGGGGAAAAAGGGATTTTTATCAGCATGATACCTAATCTCTTCAGTGCTAGAATGATTTACAGTCCCATTACCATAAAAAGGATTTCATATATCAGGTTGACATTTTTTTTCAACACTGCGTCTTATTATTTTTTGCATCGCATCTTACTATCCATCCAGGCACTAATAAAACTGAAGTTCTAAGGATGATTAAGGTTGTGTTTATATTAAGTGTACTTGAATTTGCGTGTAAGGAGATTAAAAAGCCATCTAGTACTTCAGTACCCTTGATAGGGATTCGAACCCCGATCTTTCCATCATCAGTTGTCCAATCTATTGCGAGAGTGACATATTGGAGAATTTGCTAAAAAAGATATTAGATCTACTTTAACATATTCATACGTCAATTCATGTGATCTACAGCTGTCATTTTAGAAATATATCAGTAGTAATGAGATAACACTAATAATATATTACAATGTTGGCCACAAAACAATGTATTTGTATTACCTTAAAGGCCTTTCATATGAAAATTACACTGTAAACCTATAAGTGGAACACAAAGAGATTTTTTTTAAATAAAACATCAGTAGACCTATGTGTCTTACCAGGTATTATGGCAAGTCTGGGCAAATTTTTGGGCGTAAGTGCCACATTGAGAATTTAAATATAAGAATTGGGCGCCAAGTAAAATAGAATTTTTGGTTAGATGCAATTTATTATAAATTCATATTAAAAATACAACACAAAAAAGGGAGACGGTATGTTAAAAGTGAGTGACCCTCCAATCAAACAAAACTTAATCATACGAATACAATTTATTAATAAATTTAATCATTTCTTTAATATCAGTTGTAAATTTAGTAGATGAGTTTATTAAAAACGCTTATAAATTTTCATAGGTGTGTTTGATAGAAATTGTATATTCTTTCATTAGATAATTTATATTCTGGTATTTTTAGGACATTTTTTATAGTTATAGCTTGTGAGTAGCATACAAATATGTGATGAATTGTATGAGGCCCACAGGCCGTAATTTGTCCAGATCTGTCTTACGGCCCATTAACTACCGGGTTGCCCTGAACTAGCTGTACTTGTCGGGCTATTTTCATGTTTACAGTGATGGTGTTAGGGATGTGCCAGGTAGAACTTTGAGTAGGTGATGGGAGAGAGGAAACAATTTAGAAAACACAAACTCTGTAAACGGGGGAGCTGAATGGTATCCATTCCAATAGTTTTGTAATAAACTGCTTTTGTGAAAATTCAGAATTGTATCCACAAAAACTGGAATTGTATCCACTTGGAATGGTATTCATTCAGACAGTTTTGAAATATACACCTTTAAGAAAAAACCTGAATCATATCCACAAATGGCAGACTGGAGGTTTAACAGAAGGAACGTTTAACGTAAAAGCTTTGTCACAATTCTGGTAGAGGGCAGCAGGATGGAATCTTTTTAACTTACTACTTGTATACTAGAGTGCAGACAAATCCAATCAAATTATTTAAATAATTTTAAGTAATTATTTGAAATTCGTAGACACATATAAGGCTGCCAACATTACATAGAATATTAAAAAGCATAACGTTGTAAATTATTTTAGAAAATATAAACAAATTGTTTGTAGTCAACATTAATAACATTTTACACTATTTTACTGTTATTTATAGGTATTGAGTATTTTGTTCACCATAGTTTTTCTTTTTTTCTTGAAGATGCTTCAAAAATTCTTTTGTAATAAAGTCGATATAGGTGAATTCAATCTAAATTTGTCGTTAGTTTTCTAATTTTCTTTTCAAGTGGGCTGTCAAAATATTTTGTTAAACAACAAGTATTCATTCTCTTTAAAGATTGCAGTACATACTAGAAAATAAATTTGCAACCTTATTTAACTTTTAAGATTTTGTTCAGGTCAATATATTTTAGAGCATGTATCGACTTATATAATTTTAAAGAGATAAATCAATTATTTTATTTGACAACAGACTTTTAGCCACTATGTTAAAAAATGATTATTGAAAATCTATCTTTAATTTATTCAAATCTAGTGAGAAACTAGACACTGTTTATGAATTCTTGCAATAATTTTATTAATGTGAATTGATAGCACTGTTTTGCTTACGTATTGATGGAAATAATCCAGTAAAAGTATTCGACTACACATTTTGTGTATCGTAATCGGCTGTACTCGATTATTCCAGAAATACTGAAGTAAAAATAGTTGGGCCGTATTCTTCTTCTAGTTGCTCCCTTTTTTTATCTTAAGATATAATACACAATATTGGTTGGCATGTTTAACGTGTTATTTTAATACAAAATCTTTTTTCCCCATTAAGTTCATTTTTCAGTCATACTATTATCAGCGCACGATTTAGAACAATATTCAATCCCCATTCGACATTTTATCAATAATACATCTATGACCATATCGGGAATGGAACTCAGGACGCCTAGCCTGGTTGGCACACGCACTACCAACTGTGGTAGTGTTGGATTTATGCTAGGTGTTTAGTTAATGATAGTGGCTAAAGTCTGTTGCCAAATAAAATAATTGATTTGTCTCTTTAAAATTATAGAAGTCGATACATGCTCTAAGATGTATTGATCTGGAAGAAAATCTTACAAGTTAAATAAGATTTCAAATTAATTTTCTAGTATAGACTGAAATCCTTAAAGGGAATGAATATTTAATGTTTAAGAAAATACTTTTACAGACCACTTGAAAATAGAATTAGAGTACTAATGACAAACTTAGTTTAAATTCATCTGTATCGAATTGATTACAATATAATTTTTGAAGCATCTTAAAAGAGAAAAATAAAAACTAAGGTGAACAGTGATAATATTAATACAAAGATAGGTATTATTTATAAATAGCAGTAAAATAGAGTAAAATGGTATCAATGTTGATTGCAAACAATTTGTTTATATTTTTTAAAAGGTGCTCTTAATGTCCATACGTTTAACTTCTATTCTCCTGGTCTAAATTGTATAATCGAATATCCTATTAATTGGATTTCAGAAATAATTTAGAACGCTATGCTATTTAATATACTATGTAATGTTGGCAGCCTTATATGAGTCTACGAATTTCAAATAATTACTTAAACTTATTTAAATATATTTGATTGGATTTGTCTGCACTCTAGTATACAAGTAGTAAGTTAAAAAGATTCCATCCTGCTGCCCTCTACCAGAATTGTGACAAAGTTTTTACGTTAAACGTTCCTTCTGTTAAAACCTCAAGTCTGCCATTTGTGGATATGATTCAGGATTTTTCTTAAAGGTGTATATGACAAAACTGTCTGAATGGATACCATTCCAAGTGGGTACAATTCCAGTTTTTGTGGATATAATTCCAGTGGATACAATTCTGAATTTTCACCAAAGCAGTTTTATTACAAAACTATCGGAATGGATACCATTCAGAGTGGATACAATTCCAGTTTTCGTGGATATAATTTCGTTGGCTACAATTCAGGAATTTCGCAAAAGCAGTTTATTACAATACTATCGGAATGGCTACCATTCCGAGTGGATACAGTTCAGTCCCCTCCTGTAAACCAGGCCTATCTTTGAACCCCGGCCTCTAATTCAACGTCAAACCAGACAAGACGAGAGAGAAACCTCTATCGTCATGTCCACCAGTGAGGGTAGTCAATATAATAATTATTTTACCCCATTAAAACTGTTAAAAGGAAAGATTAAACAATGTAGAATAATTTTATAATACAGGCCTTTAGATTTTAAAATAGCTTTAGTCTGTGATTACATCCAAACAGAGAATTTGATTTTATCAATTACTTATTCTTTTCTGAATTGTTCACGCCTTTTTTTTAAACTGTTAGACCAATACCTCAGATCAGTTGGCAGCGCATCTATCTATTGTAATAAATGACTCGGGTTCAATTTTTGGCACAATCGTAAAATGCATCTCATGAGATTAGCCATTTTCTTTCATACTGAAGTTTTAACAACCAGGGTAATTTTAAATTGTTAGTTTAAATTGTAATTTTCCTGACTATCTAATAACTTATTTTAAACAGGGCATATTAAATACCCACAAGTAAACTATTATTATTATTATTATTATTAGCACCGCGTCTTACTACCCGTTCAGTTTATACGCACTTACGCTAATGGGTAATGGTAGGGTGATTGTGAGATGAAATGTAGGACCTATCAGTTTAACGTGGAATCCGAACCACGGTGGAGGCCTGGCATTCCCCACATTCACAAGATGTCTTGTCAGAGGTAAAGGAAGGATTTGGTAATCATATAAATCTGTGCTGGGACCGAGGATTGAGCCCCTGACCCCAGCATAGAGCTCCAACACTTTACCCCTAGACCACCAGGTCACCACCCCTCCCCAAGTAAAAAAATGCATTAAATATATTAATAATTAGCACAATTCTTAACATTTATGAATAGCTTGAATGATATTTATATTTCCCTTTAGAAACAAATTAGACAATATAATTTAATATTCAGATATAAGGACACTTGTATGAAATGAAAAATTTCCCCTTTTACTAACATTGTATAATGTTTTTTGCACAGCCCAATTTTCATAGTAAGGGCTTTGTATAACACCTAGATAAATCATTAGACATACTTTCAGGTATTAATACGTCAAGAAATCTGATCTTAAGATTTTACTATTGACAGGTATTATCAAAAACATTAAAAATAACCTCAATTAAATACTAAAACACTATCGATTTTGGCTAAAAAAAAATCTTTTATTTCTTAAAGTACATTCTTTCATTGTAAATTGGACTGTATAGAAATCACCTTTTTTTTATCCATCTGACTGATATATGCTGACAATCGGCGTCAGCTTGGGGACAACGAATCTAACAAGAATTCGAAAATACCAGCTGACACTATTTGAAATATGATTGAGAAAAAATGGAAAAAACTGAAAAACGGTGTAATTCTAAAGTGATTGATGGTCTCTCTGTCACAGGAATTGCTTTTAAATGAACTTGCATACACTTGTCTCTTTTTCATAGTTCTATATATAACTAGAAATATTTTATCTTTCTCTCAACTCCCTTACATATAACCGGTCGGGTGCACTGGACGTTGTTTTTTTACGCAAATGCGGGTGCACTTTCTTTCAATCAAACACTCCTAATCCATAAACCATTAGTGTAATTAGTGCATAGGCGTACAACCCGAGCGGGTAGTAAGACGTGGCGCTAAAACGTTTATGGGCAGTTTTATATGACTGTAGGTGACCTGATGGTCTAGGGGTAAGGTGTCAGACTTCTGTGCTGGCGGCCAGGGTTGAATCCTCGGTCCTGGCACAGATTTATCTGATTACCAAACCCTTCCTTCACCTCTGCCAAGACATCTTGTGAATGTGGGAAATGCCAGGCCTCCACCGTGGTTCGGATTCCACGTTAAACTGTAGGTCCTTCATTTCATCTCACAATCACCCTACCATTACACATTAGCGTAAGTGCGTATAACCCGAATGGGTAGTAAGACGCGGTGCGAATAATAATAATATATGACTGTAAAACCCTTTAAGATTTGTGTAAAAAATATTGAATTCCTTTTGTGTATATATATATATATATATATATTTACAAAGAGAAGTCATATATATATATATATATATATAGCGTCACCAATGGTTTATGGATTAGGAGTGTTTGATTGGAAGAAAGAGCACCCGCATTTGCGTAGATGAAGAGTGGGGAAACAATTTTTGGAAAAACACTTCCACTACACCCAACCGGGATTAAACCCCGATCTCCCCGTCTTCGACAGTCTAGTCTAACACGAGAGAAGCACGTTAGACCACGTGGCCACCGAAGCGGGTGATAAACATTTATTAAAGTGTAAGGTCATTCCAATTTTAACCCTTAAAAAAAATGTTTTAAATACTGTCTAAAAAAGTTGTGATCCACGTCTTACCATCCGTTCGGGTTATTAGCATATTAACACCGATTGGATAAGGGCAAAAAGGTGGAATTTAGAGGAATTGTATTCACAACGAATTAAAGTAAATTTTGAAACAATTTAGGAGAAAAATATTGCTCAATAAACCAGACCGGAATTAAAATAATTAAAATAAATAAATAAATAATTTGAAAATATGTTGACAAGGAAGACAAGTTCTGTAATATTAAATATATTTAACCAATGACAGAAAAAGATGATTGATAGAAAGGTTAAAATAGTTGATTAGGTTATTAATCATGAAACTTAAGCATAAAATCAACATGGAACATATTACAATCAAAGTTAAGACGTAACAAATAACATAATTTTACAAAATGAACAAGACTATGTTCTAAACCCTCGTGTCCAAACGTCTATAACGAAAGAAACAAATTTAATTTTAAGGGGTAAAAATATATCTTGATAGCAATCTCACTGGTAGAGTAACGGCGCGTTAAGCCGAAGGTTCCCGGTTTGATTGCACTATTTATATGTTTTTAATTATAATTAATTGAATTGAAATAAGTAGACAGTGAAGACTGTAACCGTTTCCAAGTTTAATTTATATATTTATAATGAAATCCGTTTCAGCGCCAAAGTTCAATTCTAATTATTTCTTAAAATAGTTTTCTGTAATAAAATAAAGAAGGTTGACAACATATGTATTGGATATAATTGCCTTTAAGAAAACTAGCTTATAAAAGAAAAGAAAACCGTTGCAATTCAAATAAATTACAACTATATCCCGCTTTGCGACTATTCGCTTTCCAACGCTTCGTTCATACGACTGTTTTAAATTGTGCCTACACCCAGAGTATCCTACTGTAACATTACATTGGATTATGTTAAAATAGGACCCACCTCATGCTGATATTTACGCTTAACTCTCTGTAATTCATACTACCCGCTGCAATTATACCGACACTAATATAATCCCTACAGTAGTACTATTCTCTATTGTAGTTCATGCAGGTTGGAACGACATAATAAAACAATTCTGAACCATAATATATTCTCTCTTACATAATCAATTTCAACATAATAAAACTGTTCGTGTACTTACCGATTGAATATTCTGAAACTAGCAACCACCAAGAATGGCCTACACGTATCATCCTAAATTGACGAGTGGGCCGAGCGAGCTACGATGTTCCAACAAGATGTAGCCCCCTCCGTCCTGTTCTACTAACATGTAATGGTCAGGCCAATATTGGACACGACTAGAGAATGACTATTCATCTATTCACCTGCCCTCTGATGGTAGAAAGATGAACTACTTTCAAAACATCAGGTGATTGAAGATATGGTTAGGAAGTCTGATGGAGCCTTGTCAACAAAAGGACCTACGTGATTTTCCTAAGCCGCATTGACGTCATCGAGCGTGTGTTTAGTTCTCCCACCTTGATTCTATTGCGACGAAACTCACTAAATATTGTGATGTGCGTGTATGCTAAAATGACTATTTGATTACATCGCTTGACCGAGGAACATTGTCCTGGACCTAGACAATGTCACGATAAAACATTTATATAATATATCTTCATCGGAATCGTAACTATGGCGATTTACTTATTGGACTAATTTAATTATAACTCTTAAAGTCAGCCATGTTAAATAGTGTAAATTTTCTATTATTTAAATATATTGATTTTTACCTGATCTTTAAATTTGAAATCAGTTTCTATAAATTGTCTGTTGCCACTTTGGTGCTAGAGTCTTTTCGAAGTATTAAATCTTTATATAGCCACAGATGTTAATTGACTTGGAATTGAACGAATTAAATGTAAATTGTTTTGATATTGTGGATAATAGTAATTATTTTGTAAACTTCAAGGTAGCGTTTCTTATTTTTGTTTGCATTTTGAAATATAGTTTAATGTAACGTAATATTCTGTTCATTTTGATTAATTATGAAATTAATTAATTTTAGTATATTTTCTATTCTTTTTTATGGTTTGCTTCTTATGATATTTTCATTATCAATTACTAATAGGGTTGTTTTCATTTCCTAATATTGTGTCAGGATCTGATAGTCCCGAGGTAGTTTGACTAAAATCTGTTAGCCAAACTCTCACGTAAGTTAAAGTCTCTTATAGAAAGTTAAAATGTAAAGTTAACGTTTTTGAAGTCTTTATTACTTAATATGAAAAATACACTTTGTTAATATTTTGAAGGTGCCCATTAGGCCCTTATTTAGTCTTTATGTATTATCATGATGGATATTAATATTTTGATTTATTGTACTAAATTAAACCCGTAATGTTGTTCTGTCTCTTCAAGACTGACCCATTTGAATATAGGATATATTACAAGTTTATAACTCTCTCTTAAATCATCTGCGCATTCTAAAGATATGAAGTTATTATTAATTTGTTTGGTTTTCAACATATCTCGGTTTGATTAATGAGACCTTGTAAAGTTTTCTGCTCTATTGTTATTGTTTTGAATACACAGTTCATATTGTTGCTTTTAAATATTGCTAATAATTTCCCTTGCCACATAGCTTACTCCCACTACCTTTTATCTTATTTAACGTCGTAAATAAAAGGACACAGAGTAGGGTTTTAACACTAGAGCTGCCTCACTGATACGACTGTTTTAAATTGTGTCTACACACAGAGTATACTACAGCTGCCTCACTGATACGGCTGTTTAGCGACATAAATGCCGGCTTCCTACTGGATTAAATTTGTTTACAAACACGTTACGTGCTGCATCTTTATTTTACGTTCTGTGATTTAGTAGATTATAAAATGTTTATACCTTTATTTAGATTATAAATACTTTATTTTTGCCAGTCGTTCACATACATATCGATTGTAATACCTCAAACAGTGTAAAATGAGCCATAATTCACCTTTCAACAAAGGTATGGGATATAACCGGTAATAATATCCTTGTATCATGAATATAACTTATCAAATATATATATAATATATATTTATGAGTTAATATTTTTACCATATAACATATTGTGATGATATATATATATATATATATAATTATAAACACTACAGTATAAGGAACTGGCGTAATTATCGCATTAAGAATAATCTTATTAAAACGATTATTATTATAAGCAAATAGATATTAAAATAAAACACGTATTGGTCAGAACGGTGTATTAATTTAATGTTTATCTAGTTTGACTTTATGGTAATAAAAAACTATTTTTATTTTTAAGGGGGAGCGAGAACAGCACTAATTATTGATTTGGTGGCTATTTTAATGTTATTTATTTCAAGGTCAAATTTGTTCTTTAAATGATAACCTATGATTTTTAGCGGCATTTTACTCTACACACAAAAAAAAATCCTAAATAACTTTATATTTAACATATTTTTATGATATTTTAATATGTGGACTGTTCTTGAATAACAATTTTTTTAAGAACTTACATCATGTTAATCTTTATTACGTTAAATGCAATATTATTTACAAAATTACTTTAATAAATACTCAAAATAATGACTATTAACATCGATACAGTTTCAATATAATAGAAATTTTTAATAAAATTTGTCATATGTAATACAAACTAAAATATTTGAAAATTTATGTAAAATACAAATAAAAATGTTTTGTTTGAAGAATAAAATATCGTTTTAAAATTTATAGGTTTTCATTAAAAAAATAAAGTTTACTTTGAAATAACCTTGAAGACATCCACCAAACCAAAAATAATGATGTTCTCTTTTGCCCTCAAACAAAAAAAAAAAAAAAACTTTTGTTCGAAACAACTTTTCCTAAAATGCCTCATTTTTGAGAGATTATGGTATATCAACTGAAATACCTCATCCAGTATACATATTTTGTCATAAAAACTGACCAAAAATGGACTTCACGTCATTTTCCCTTCCGTCCCAACTTTATATCCGTGTTATCTTTTTATTAATCATATGTCTGCTTTCCTCACCTAGTACGCCGAGCCGGTAGTTGATGGTGACGACAACCACCCCGCCGTAGCTAGCCAGGACGCTGCCGTCGTAAGGGTTACCAGAATTCCACTCGTAAGACTCGCCGTGGACGAACACCATCACGGGGTACCTGCTGAGGCCGCCGCTCTCACGGGTACCTGCTGGGGAACAAACAAAGATTACTTTAGTAAGAGGGGCAATACAAGCCGTCCAATAAACATAATGGGGTAACGGTTGGAAGGGATATGAGGGAACTGAATATAACTAGTTCAAGATAGGGATAAGGTGTAGTGAGGTGGAATGGATAAAACTATTCTCAAGATAGGAACAGGGTGTAATGAGGTGGACTAAATATAGCTAGCTCAAGATAGGAACAGGGTGTAATGAGGTGGACTAAATATAGCTAGCTCAAGATAAGGATAGGGTGTAATGAGGTAGACTAAATATAGCTAGCTCAAGATAAGGATAGGGTGTAATGAGGTAGACTAAATATAGCTAGCTCAAGATAGGAACAGGGTGTAATGAGGTGGACTAAATATAGCTAGCTCAAGATAAGGATAGGGTGTAATGAGGTGGACTAAATATAGCTAGCTCAAGATAGGAACAGGGTTTAATGAGGTGGACTAAATATAGCTAGCTCAAGATAGGAACAGGGTTTAATGAGGTGGACTAAATATAGCTAGCTCAAGATAGAAACAGGGTGTAATGAGGTGGACTAAATATAGCTAGCTCAAGATAGGAACAGGGTGTAATGAGGTGGACTAAATATTGCTAGTTCAAGATAGGAACAGGCTTTAATGAGGTGGACTAAATATAGCTAGCTCAAGATAGGAATAGGGTGTAATGAAGGGGACTAATTATAACTAGCTAAATATAGGTTTAACGTGTAATGAGGTGACTGGATAGAACCATCTTAAGATAGGGATAGGATATAATGAGATGGAATGAATATAAGTAGAAGTAGCTCAAAATAGAGGTAGGTTGTGTGCTTTTTGTAAGTGCGGCAATGAAATTTAAGAGTTCTTAATGCCATAGAGTAAGTAAGTAAATTATTTATAATATTAATGTTCAACCTACTTTGAGGGTCAAATGGTCTAAGGCGTGACTCTTGCAATAGACTAGACGACCAATGACGGGGAGATCGAGGTTCGAATCTCGATAGGGTGTACTGAGGGTGATTTTTACAAATCTGTTTTCCAATCTCTCTCCACGCAAATGCGGGTACACTTTCTCTAATTATAACCTTCCCAATCCTTAAAACTGTTAGCGTAATTAGTACATATGGGTGTGACCCGAAAGGATAGTGATGTGCTAAAAAAAACACCCGAATCTCATGTAGAGAATATATTGTAACGGTGAAAATTTTCTAGCTCAAGATAATGATGAATCTTGGTTTTTTATGCGTATCTTGGCTAAAAAATATTGTAATGTGCACAGTACAAACTTTATCGCTGATTTTTTCTAGATTATTCTTATAGCTCGAAGGATATGTGAAACGAAATCATACATTTTGTTATAGAAACATAAGAGGGAAAAATAATATTACATTTCACCAAAGGGCATACATAAAACAAATTATTATATAAACATATTGTTTGTTCTGTTCATTTTCAACTCCCCATTTCCCTAATGTTTAATTTATAAAATGTATTTGCCTTTAACTCAGAAAATATTGATAGTATAAAATATTATTTCAAATAAAAGTTGTTTATTTTTAAGAGCACTAGTTTTTTTGTATGATAGATTATTTGGTATCTCAATGTTTTGTAGAGCTATCGAAATTGAAAATTTTCACCTATATAACTCAACCTCATATTAATTTTAATGGAAAAATGAGATGCACCATTTTGTTTGTGATGTTAAATATTGTCTGGGTACCCATTTTAATCAAAATAGTTAAAGCAGATTTTACACTTTTTCAATAAACATCCCTTAATTTTAGGCTAGGATAGGAAAATTTCCAAGAATCCATCTTGAGTACCTTATTTAAACTCTAGAAACAAAATTTTAATCCTGATCGGTAAGTTGGTCTCGGCGACAGACAGATGGCATTACAAAAAACACCTTCAAACGTCGATCTCTATCCAAATCTTGAATTCAATTTTTTTTATGAGCATCATACTCTCTATTAGTGATCACAATAAAGTGAGAGGGTCTAACAAGAATGTTTGCCCACATTTCGTTTATACTTTATATTAATTTTAGATGGTTGTATTAAAGCCATAATTTTAAGGGAACTTTACAAATTACTAATTTATGAAAATTTGAAATTTTTAAAAACTGGCTCTAGTGATTTTAATCAAAATATATCCACGAAGATTTTTTTTTATATGGTATATAACATTATACACCTATTTTTCTTATAAACATTAATTTAAAGAGTAGTTATGCTGAAGATGGATTTTTAACAAATTAAAATATTTTTAAAATTAGTCTAACGATTTTGTTTGGAATGCTTATCCAGTGAGCGTTTTATATGATAGAGTATTTTGGTTTTTCTAAATAAAAACTAGTTTCTTTAGTTAATTAACTTGATAATTCATTTTTGAAAATTTTTGAATTATCTAACGGCTTAACAATTTAGTTTTAACACTTATATCTGGCTATTACATAACAAAAAAAATCTGAGTGAAATTAAAAGTTCCTAATTTCAATAGACTATATGAGAAAGTAAATGAGATTGTGTCTTGACACTTATTTTCCACATATCTTATTGACTGTGTGTGTTACATAATTATATATAACTTTAGTTATAAATTCCTTAAAAATTCATCTTCACTAATTAAATTAATGTTTTTAAGAAAAACCGGTATAGTTGAACCTGAATAATTCGAAATCGTCTTTAGTTCGAATTTTTCTCTCGGTCCCATGAATTTTGTATTAAAACAATGTTAAAAAATCATGAATATTTCGAATTTTGTTTTGGTTAATTCGAACTTTTAGTAAGTTGTAATGTACTGTGCAGTATTGTTTTCCTACTTCTATATGTGGAGCTATGTTGTTATATTTTTGGAAACAGGGAAGGCGACGTTGGAATGCGGTCAGTACCCTTCTTAACACCCCTCCTCCTCGTCCGCTCACCTCATACGTCTTTATTTACACGTACAATTCTGTACTCCGTTAGTCAAGGTCGAACCTCTCAAGTGGTTACGTGCGGTGTTCTTAGTGATTCGCTCGTAGCGATATTCTTGTGACGTGCGAGTTTATTTTGTTTTGTTGTTTAGTTTTCGTTTTGTTGAGTATGTACTGTAGAGTAGTGTTTATATATGTGTGTATCGTGATGTCACCGTCCAAGCCACAGTTCTATAAATCATTAACTTTGGCCGAAAAAGTAGTGGTGATAAAGTAAGGGTAGAAGAGAACTCCTTTAAAAAACTTATTTGAATAGAATTTTTGGATAATTCGAGTTTTTTTTTTCTGGTCCCTTCAAGTTCGAATTATAAAGGTTCTACTGTAAGAATGTTTATTTAACATGTAAAACAATTCTCATGTGTATATTATTTTAAAAATTCACTAGAGCAATTTTTAAAAAATTTCTAATTTTCATAAATTAGTCGTTTGTAAACTTATTATGGCTACAATACAACCATCTAAAATTAAGATAAAATATAAATGAAATGCAGAAAAATATTTTGGCCGTAGCTTCGGGTACATACGGACAAACATTCTTGTGGTATCAGTCGTGATCACTAGAGAGAGTATGATAGTGATCATACTTATATATATATATATATATAATGCTTGTGTGGAAAACAGAATATTACGTGGATGGGGAGTGGAACATTTTTTTAAACATTATCATCCGGTACTAAGGGTTGGTTATCATAAGCATTGAAGTATTGGATCAGACACATTAAAAAAGAAGATCTTGTCAAGATATGCAATGCCCAAAAACATTTAAAAAAACAAAAAACTAGTGTCTTAAAATTTTCGATTTAGTACACTCCAACACCATACAACCCTTAAGAGTAGGGGTGTGCTAATACTAGGAAATTTAAGTTTGAGTTGAGTTTTAGTCTTTGCTCGAAAAGTCAAATCGAAGATTTTTTTTACAAAACTCAAAAAATCCGAGTGCGCGTAATTTTCGATCTTTTTCTCAAAAGTTCCTAGTTTAATTAATTTTATTCAATTGTAATTTATAATTTCATGGCAAAGAGAGTCGCACAAAATTTCATTTATGTATAATTTTTAAAAGTAAAATTACATTAAATTTATTCCAAAATTCGAATTTGAGTGATTATAATATTTTTCACAATAAAATGTAATTCTAAAAAAATCCCATTATGTTTGTTGTTATTTATGGTCCATGCATGGATCTATTACAGGTACCTACTAGCTAAACGCGAAAAAAAAAATTTTCATCCAAATTCGATTCGAAGTGAAAACGCTGATTCGCACAGTCCTAATAAATAGGTATTGTAATATACATAAATATTATGTATGTTTGTTTTATAAAAGAGCTCCTGAGTTCTTGTGTCTTGATGTGTACAAAAACATAATATAGTAATTTGACAAATTCAAAGTGGGGATTAATGTAGAGTACGCGAGAAAAAAGCAATGTTTCGGAAGTTTTTTGAGCAAAACATTAAAATTGGTTCAAATTAAAAAAATATTGCTCCAGTACAAACATAACGTTTAATTTTATTCACATGTTGATATCAACAGTTGTTAAATATCTGTATTAGATGTCCTGGAATTTAATGACAACTTTTCTTTTCATTTAAAATGTTTCTCATCTAATGCCATTATGGTTTTCTGTTTATTTACTTGAGATATTTAACGTGCATTTTATGAACTGACTGATACCACCGCACAAAAACTTCTACACACATTTTGTCGGGAAAGGTACTTTCACATTCCTTCCAGGATTCTATTACATACTACATCCGACATGGGACCAACAACTTTAAATAAACGCCGAAGGAAGTTGTGCTACGGATTTTGATCGCCCAATAAAAATACGTCAACCCCAACTGGGTTTGAACCTACGAACATCAGGCCCTGAGGCAAGCAATTTTATCCAAAGACCCTTTAGGTCAGAAATGCTGCTATTCCCATTATAGAGATTCAACAACTGTTGATATCACTACGTGAAGAAAATTAAATTATGTATTTCTACTGAAGCAATATTTTATTTATTTCGGCCAAAAACACGTTTTGCTATTTAAAAAAAAATATGCCCTTAGCTAGCGTCCCCTACATCCCAATCTTAAGATTTGTATGGTGCGGTTACTTTGCAATAAATGGAGGTTGTAATATTTCACATAAAAATATGTTCAGTCTTCACTTTACGAGACAAGCTGTTAAATGTTTACACTAGATTTCCCTCAAAGGCAAGAATATCGAGTTTAGTGTGTGTGTGTGTGTGTGTCGTATTTTTACCATTAATTCATCATGGAGAAAATAATGTTCAAAAATAAATAGTTACAACCCTCATGTTGTACTGTACTTTAAGATAAGCTTTTCCTTAAAAGAACATGCGTTTATGACTTACTATCGATAAAGTCATATTCGCCCTCTCACTCTCTCTCTCTCTCTCTCCACTTTATTTGCTGAGTGAGCGTCCGATTAAACTAAACTTGTGGAAGTAAATGGATTTAATGTGTAACCATTAATCAAACTGTCGGATATATTTTTTTATTATATAAACTTACGAACATAACAAAGTCTGTTTTTATTTATTTTTTTATAAAAAAAAAGAGTTTATTTATAAATCCATTCGAACATATGGTTTCTTCTAGGGGTTTTCAAAGTCTACCCTTTTAATTCGAAGCGAGCTCGAATCAAAAATGTGAAATATTCTGGAAGACCAAACGAGGTTCGAATATTATATTTTGGTTATTTATGCATAAAATCGTTGAAATTGTTTTATTGCACAATTATTTATAATATTTCGTTTTATTCTGACAAATTGAGAAATTATCACAATTTACAAGTCAAATACTTCAGTTTATCCACATATATTTTTTATTTTATTTAGCACCACGTCTTACTATCCTCTCGAGCTATACGCTTATATTATTAATTTATAATTGGCTCAACAAACCTGAATGGGATTAATCGACCATAATTTTATTATTTTGGCTGTTCATATTTTTATTAGTGAAGCTTCATAGCTTTCGAAGCCGAATTCTTTTCGAAGTGAAGTCGAAGCTGACATTTGTTTAGAAACAATATTATATTTCCTTGGGTGTAACTTTTAAGATGGGCAGACCCGAATTGCGCCAGTTATTAAGGGATTAAAAACTGTTTACTAATCCCGGACCCGAATTGCGCCAAGTCAAGTTTAGGTAGTCGGTGAGGGAGGTGGGGGGGATGATACAAACAAAGACCATCGCAAACAAGCTCTCGCCACTTCATGTCTTTCCTCCCCTTAGTAAACGAATGTAAAAACGCCCTAAGTGCCCCCAACAAGACTTGTAACAGTAGTATTGACATCCGTCTGTCCAATACTTATTAATTGTCTCGACAACAGTGACTGTCCCGGTGTATTTTTTAATTATTTTTTTCGGGTTTTGTGTGAACTGTGATAATATTAGCGAGAATTATTGATATGGAAAGGATTTATAGTGAAAAAGGGAAAGTTCTGATTGTCTATTTTAATTATACGTATCGACAGGTGAATCAATTAAAGTTGACGAGGGAAGAGAGGTGGAGATGCACTAAAAAGGACTGCAAGGCTAAAATATTTACTCTTGATGGTGGAAACATTTTCTCGCGGACTGAAAACGAACACAACCACGAACCACTACTAGATCAAGAGTTGAACAGAAGATCCATTAGCAACGCAGTTAAGAGGAAAGCTGATGAGATTGAAGTAAGGCCTTCAAAGTTAATCCACACAGAGGTACAGACACAGAAAAAATCTATAAAAACATTGACCCGCAAGGACATTAAATGTATCAGGAATAACATCAACTACACTAACTAAAAACACTGCCAAAGTTGCCTAAATCTTCCGAAGAAATTCAATTTGCCATAGATTCAATTGAAATAAAAACTATACAAGACGAAAACTTTTTGTTGAGAAACGAAAAAGAGAAGGGGATCGTGACATTTTCTTGTGACTCGAATCTTGAGTATTTGTGCCAGAATGAAATTGTGTTAATGGATGGAACCTTTGAATACGCACCAAAACATTTTCTTCAGCTTTTAACTGTACATGGGTATTTCGAAGGGTCATACATACCTCTAGTCTTTTGCCTACTTAAAAACAAGAAAAAGCAGAGCTACATTGACGCTATGAGAATCCTAAAGGAGGAGTGCGAGAAGAGACAACTTTACCTTCAACCTTTATAAATTGTGATTGATTTCGAGCAAGCGATTCACGAGTGCATCGTGTCGACTTTTCCACAAACCAGGATAGTAGGCTGTCGATTTCATTTAGCGCAAGCATGGTAAGCAAAACAATTTTATTTTACAACTTTACATAAATAATGTTATATAGTTATATATTATTGACAATGTTTTAAAAACGGAAATTTCACTTTGATATAATATGGTTTGATTTATATTTTTTGACTTGTGTCCTTCTTACCACCAGATATAACATTAATATTTGTTTATGTTCAGAGTTGGCGCAATTCGGGTCCTGTCTTTGGAAGGGGGGTATTGGCGCAATTCGGGTCCGGTATGGGGGGGGCACTTTTAAGCTCTTGGCGCAATTCGGGTCCTAGTTAAAAGAATTGGCGCAATTCGGGTGAGCCCTTTAAGATAACTATTTGACAATAGCATAATTTTGTTAACAAAACATTATATTCTTTTTGAGTATAACTATTTTTACTTTCTCATATAAAGAGAAAATATTGTAATCGTGAAAAAATTAGATCTAGAGATTATGATGAATATTGACATCCAATGTGCAGCTGAACCCAAAAAAGTATATCTGGAAATTTTATATGGCTGTCCCCGTTACCACAACCGAAACGGTTTGATGAATTTTGTTAAAACATGATATTGATTCGTTTTATTAAATTTTAACCTTTAAATAAGGGTTGTTAATTTATTAGTATTTTTGAAATATTTGAAATATTTCGAAACTTGCTTTAACAATCTTGTTAAAAGGGTTTATCTGGGAGAAAATTCTCTTAAGAATAGTTCACCAACAACAAATTTTTGGAAATTAAATGCTTCTAGAATTTTTTTTTAGATTTTGTTTAAAATCTATATCATAGGAGGTCTTAAATGATAAAAGGCAATATATGCTTGTTTTTCGGAGTAAAATTGATTTATATGTAGTTTACATATGATTTTTTTTTATATATTTAAAATAAAATGAGTTTAAAGTTTATGTTAAAATATGATATATAGGTAGTGTTTTATACTATAAATAACAAAGTCGTAGAAAGGCTGGGGTATTGGGGGTCCGGAACCCCCTGGAATTTAATATACCTCCCATATGGGGTCTATACAATCTTGTATAGACTAAAGTTATAGTAAAATTTCATAGCAGACATCCCCTAGAAAAATTAGGTTTCCACACCCTTGTTAATAACTAGATATTTAAATAATTTTAATTTGATATTTATTAATCAGTCGTATACTCAAGTTTGAGTTTGCAACCAGCGTCTCAATAAATCTCTTTTAAGGAAACTAGAAGTGGAAGTTGAATTTAAAGTTAATTCACATACTCGTATTGTAAGTTAACTTGAAGAGTAACGAGGCTCTAAGACCACTTTGCGGATTAAAACCACTTTAGTAGATCCAACTAGGACTGAACCTCAATTTCTTAGGTAATAGATAGATGTATAGTTAGTTTCCCAAGCCTTTCTATAGTCCGATTTAAATAGGAAGGAATATTTTTGACAGTTAATTAGGTTACTAAATAAATTTGCATAGATTATACGTACAATCATGTGATGGGAAAATTTCACTTTTCATCGATACCGATACATAAATCTATACTAATATTATACAGAGGAAAATTTTGATTTTTTGTTTGTAATGGATAAACTCAAAAACTACGGGACCGATTTAAAAAATTCTTTCACCAATATAAAGCTACATTATCAGCGAGTAACATAGGCCATATTTTATTTTGAAAATTAAATTTATTCCTCATAAAAATGTCGATAGTATATTATATAGTCGTTGGAAAAAAAAGTTGTTGAAGGGAAAGTGGGGTTGGTGAAAGGGGCGGGTGGGGGGGTAGGGGTGAGGAAAGAGGAATGAGATTAAAATAGGAGGGAGGATAAAAAGAAGGAGGGGGCTATACAGTGATGGTAGGACTGTATTTTCAAAAAAATTAGGAAAAAAAAGTGTTTTTTTATATTGACATAATGGATGATTTGAAGCTTTGTTTTACAGGATTCTTTACAATATTTTTTTACGGGGAAGGGGGCTAGTACTAAAATAAAAACCCTCCACGGCGTCAGCCTACAAGTGAGTTATACCAACCGAGTGTACGCTGCCGTTAGCGATAATAGTACCAGCATTTTCGGATAAAAGGCATCACTTGGTCAGCACAACGCGTTCTTCGGCAGTTAATCTCAGTTTTCTATACCGCAGCTACAACTTCTTTATTCAAGTAGTTCCTCATTTGTTCTCACGAGGCCGAGTCTGACCCCTTTTCAAACCTACCAATTCACAGACAAATTTTGGAAGCACCCGGTATCGAACCCAGGACCTGTATGCAGAAATTATGACTACTAGACCACAGAGGCTAATAATTAATACCTATAATCTACTATTAATTAAGTAAAATTCTATCAATGTTCAATGTTAACCACAGTAAAAAGTGTTTAAAATTGCTTCCTACAACAATCCACTATACTTAAAAATTATTTGACTACTAATACATACATAGTTAAAATTCTCAAAAATATAACAGGCCTCTATTTATAGGATAAAAACTCCAAAATTGCCTGAAGAAAACTGGAAAAGTAACCATTTTTTTTATGGAGGGGTACAATAAACAAAAATAAATTTGTTAATAAAACTAAAAGTTTTCAACTAATGTATTAAGTTTATATAATACAAAGATATAAAAACATATATCAATAAATAACATTTTAATAAATAAAAACTTTTTAAAGCGGTTAAACGTTTTATGACACTCCTTACTAAAAAAAAAGAAGCAAACAGACATTAAGAACTTACAACTTTACGAAACGTTGCAATTTTCTCCAGTAAAACTTTTTCCGTCTCCCGGCTTTAGAAAAAAAAAAAAGAGAACAAGTTTTAAGGAGTCGCTTCCCTCCATCAGCTATCTTAGTACTAATGATTTCAGCTTCATTGCATTTCATAATTGGATTTCTTTCTTTCAAGAAAGTCGGAAATATATAAAGTTAGTGAAAAAGAAGCTGACGTATGCTGACATATTCACGATACTTTTTTTCTTTTAAAGAAGAGGTATCAACTTTGATTTTGATAAGGCGATTTAACAACACGGATTTATGTCAGAATGCATAAAAAAAGGTCAGAAGACAGCGTGAAACGATATAGACTGTCACTTATCAAGTCCAGACGATCATTTTATTTCAACAATAATATGTCACACTCCAATGCAGTTCACGCAGAAATTTACAGACACTTAAAATTTATGCTTTATTTCTCAAATAAATCGCAATCTGCACCCTTCTATTACCGGACATTCAATAATCTTGTATTCCTTATTTTTTCTATCAGCAAGTGATCCATTTTATGTGTAATCCTATCTTGAGAGATACAAGTATATTTATGAATATTCTTATGCTTGAAGTAAGTACTTTTCACAATAATGTTATTTTATGTGACAGAATTTTTCAACCTTAATCCATTATCATCGCTGACATCAAGTAAACCTATTTTTCATATTCTAAGCCTAAAAAAAATTTGCATTCCCTATCTTTGCATCAAAGTCACTCATCACAAATGACATGTGATAAGTTGGGAACTGGTCAAACGTTTGTTCGATCTTTTCATAGAAACTTTCCTTTACTAGATCATCTTTCTTCCACCACTTTACCATGGTGTATGCCTAGCTGATCCCATAAACTAATTTGGGGAACTATCGCTAGGAGCAGCAATTTGCAATGACGTCACAAAGCAATACGAATGCGTGGACGTTAATTCCATAGAAAGGGAAGTGTGACGTCTTTGTAAAATTCGCCATTACTGTTTTGTTAGCAAATTGTCGTTTATTTTAAAACAGGAGTTTATTGTATCTTCTAGATTTTACATTTTTTATTTATAAGATAATTGATTTGAAGATCCCAGTGCCTTAGAAAGTAATTATTTAAATATAGGTAAATTATTTGTTTCCAACCCTATGCATTTTATTTTATGGATTTAAAAACATTATTATGAGGATGCGTCAATAGACCTCATCATACTGGGTCAATAAGCTTCACCAAGGGGGTTCATAACAACAAACGGTGACCTGGTGGTCTAGAGGTAAGGTGTCGGACTTCTGTGCTGGCGGCCGGGGTTCAATCCTCGGTCCCGGCACAGATTTATCTGATTACCCTACCATTACACAGCGTAAGTGCGTATAACCCGAATGGGTAGTAAGACGCGGTGCTAATAATAATAATAATAATAATAATAATAACAACAAACAAACAAATCGCAAAGAACTCCTACTATAAAATAAACCGATCGATCCCTCTTCATAACATGATTCTGATATAAAGGAGCTTTTAGAAAATATTAATATATGTTTCTACGGTCAAAATTGATAAAGTTTTAATAAATTATATTATTAAATAGGCATTTATATTATATATTAAAATTGATAGTTTCAGATAATTTGGCTTGATATATTGGTATAATGTTTCTGACTCTTAAATTGAAAGTTAGTTCCTTTCTATATCGAACTGTACTTTGGAATCGTATTACACACTTGATCCCGTGCGATAACAGACCGACGCCATGGGTTTGATTGGACGTTTTATAGGCCATAAAGGTGGAAGGGGAACAGTAAATTCTCGTCAGTTGTCAGTTTCGAACATGATGCCCAACCTCACCTCACACCCGCCCCCTCCATTTAAATTTGATTAGCTCGGAAATTAACCCATGTTTTCGGAAACTGTTTACAAAAAACACGTTCTTCTCGTCTGCGACAGCGACGATTCGGCGAACGTTGTATGCGGGGAGCAGGAAAAGGCAGGAGGTATAAATCTATTACCCTGAAGTGTCCCCCATACACACGAGTGTTATTATACTAATTTAACCTGTTCCTAGTTAAGTGTGTGGTAGTAAACATACACGGTGTTTGCCATATTTCATATAGGATGAATTGAATTGATTATACAAGGATACATTTTAGTCTCCCAGTTATTAGCACAATATCTTGTTTACGAGCAGCTGGAAATTTCGTAGCGTAATTTATGTGATGTGACGGTATCCTTCGTGTCAATAGCCACAGTTAAATTGTACAACTAGCATAGTTAAATAGGTACAGATTATGTCAGTTACAACATGTTTAATTCAAGGATTACTAAATATAACATTCCTTTCAATCGATTTTAAATGATCCAATTTATTATTTTTATTATTAGTCTTCAGCGTGCACTTTTTTGAACCGACCAATTATATCAGCGCATGACTAATAAACCAACTTATATTAGAACAGACACAACATCCAGTTCCCAGCCGTTAAAAGTGGCAATGTAGGGGACGCGAGAAAAGGTAAGTGTTTTTGCAGTTTTTATGTAAACACTTTTCTTTTTTTTTTTGGTCAAAAGAAATCAAATCAGATATATTTATCCAGTAGAAACATAAGAGTTTCATTTTCCTTTACATGGTGATATCAACAGTAGTAATTCTTGAATATCTTTCAAATGTGTTCTGGAATTTTACTACAACTTTTTATCTTCATTTTAAAAGTCATCTATGCTCATGGCAGCTAAGTAAAGTTAATAGATATACTTCAACGTATTTATAGCTTAAGACATGTGCTCTGTGGCTTTCAATTTTGATATAATATATTAGCACTATAGTACAAATAATATAGTAAAAGTATAGCCATATTGACCGCAAAAAAAAAAACTGTCCATTCACCGTTAATTCTAACTATGTATATCCAAAGTAACTTAATTTGAAACCTAACCTCAACCTTTCGGGCTAGAGTCCAAGTAGCTTTCCATGGTATCAAATATTCCATTGACGGGGAGATTAGGGTTTAAATCCATACCATTAGTACTGAAAAGGGGGGGGGGGCGATACTTCTTAGACAAAATCCATTTTCCGAAAATGTGGATACACTTTCTCTAGATTCTACTTTCCTCCTCTATACTCGAATTGGTTCTACATTGTGGCTAGCACTAAAACGTAAAGCATCTCCTCACACCCCTCTACCCCCCAAGAAATCAAAGAAAAATTAAAAATCTGGACTTTAAAATATATTATTAAATATTATTGTTGGTATATATATTATTTATTTAAATATCAAACACCAAATCAACACAAACACAGTAAAAACTGTTCTCACAAACCTTGATTCACTTGTCACAGTCCAAAGTTTTTATATAGTACACACATTTCTTTGTGGTCAACATCGATGACATATTACTATACATTATTGTTAGTGTTATTTTATAGGTATGGATAGTAAATATCAAAAGTATGAGAACTTAGAATAACATGACTTGAAGGATGAATACGTCAAAATATATCAACTACAGTTTTTAGATGTCAGATAACATTCCTACTATCAAGATTGAAATCTAAATTGAGAATATTTTTCATTCAGAAAATGCTGAGTCGACCCTTTGAACATTTATTTTTTTATTGAATTACTGTGACATCTACAACCAAACATCTGGCGGTCAAATTACGACTCGACGTGGGATTGGGACGATGTAATATGAAATTACCTCATTCAGTTTCCATGGTAAATGTGTCATCGTAGTCGTTCAACTCTAAATAAAACTTTGTCATTCAGAGAATTTTCATATATACAGGATGAGCAAAAAAAAACAATTCCAACAACATTTTTTTAAATCTCTCTCTGATCATTTTAATACTACCCACATCGTAGGTTACACGGAAACAGAATCAAGCACGTTTGTTGTGGTTTACCAGTGTCGGGGAGAGAAAAGGGTTTGAATCACAGCTTAGTGTAACCTCCTAAAATGCTTTTACCTTAATGTTTTTCAACTTTGCCCTTATGTAAATGTGGGCTATTTTCTTTTGAGTCCTAGCTGACTCATCCATGGGCATGCTCTGACGAAATGCCTCAGGTAAGAAAAGTGGGCAGGGAAGCACTCAAAAACTGTTTCAATGATCACGTGGTTTATGGCACCTACTGATTTTTATAGACCGTAAAAGATTCATCAAACAGAATAATTGTTCATAGAAATAAGAGTTATAACTAATTTATTTAGGATAAATATAAAGTTGAAAATTTTAACTCAATATTTTTCTCCAACCAACCTACCAACATTTACTTTAAGCCTATATGGCCCATTATGTCCAAAAGGATACAGACACCTGATCAAAGGCGCCGCTCTCACAATAGAATGGACTGCCAGTGACGGGAAGTTTGGAGATCGAATCTCTTTTCGGTATCCCTGGGACTTTTTTTTACTAAATAGTTTCCAATTCTCCCTCCTAACAAATTCTTGAGTATTTCTTTTACATTATAGCTTCTTCATTTCCATCCAATTATTGTAAAGGGACATATCACCTGATATTTAGGTATGTAAAACTAGGAATATACAAAACAATAATTTCACCTGTTGTTCTCTATGGGTGTGAAATGTTGTCTCTTACGAAAACAAATTTAGGCTGTTCGAGAACAAGATGCTTAGGCAAGTATTTGGTCCAGAAAGGGATGAGGCCAATGGAGGAGGTTACATAATGATGAATTACATATCCTGTACTCATCACACGATATTGTTAGGATAATCAAGTCTCGTAGATTACAGTGGGCAGGACATGCAACGAAAATGGGAGATTCTAGAACCTATTTCAGGGTATTGGCTGGAAAACCAATGGAAGAGACCATTGGAAAGACCCAGACGCAGTTGGGAGGGTAACATCCGAATGGACTTTAAAGAGATAGTGTAATGAGGTTGACTGGATAGAACTATCTCAAGATAGGAATAGGCTGTAATAATGTGAATTGGATATAAATAAATCAAGATAGAGATAGAGTGTGATAAAGTGAACTGGATAGAACTAGCACAAGATAGGGATAGGGTGTAATTAAGGGGACTGGATAGAACTATCTCAAGATAGGGATAGGGTGTAATGAGGGGGACTGGATAGAACTATCTCAAGATAGGGATAGGGTGTAATGAAGTGGACTGGATAGAACTATCTCAAGATATGGATAGGGTGTAATAAGGGGGACTGGATAGAACTATCTCAAGATAAGGATAGGGTGTAATGAGGGGGACTGGATAGAACTATCTCTAAGATATGGATAGGGTGTAATAAGGGGGACTGGATAGAACTATCTCAAGATATGGATAGGGTGTAATGAGGGGGACTGGATAGAACTATCTCAAGATGGTGATTGGTGATTCACGTTTGTAGGTGCGTCAATGAACTTTCGAGCTCTTTGTCATGTGCCAGAGAGTTAGTAGATAAATTTGATATTAATAAAAACTAAATCATGATTCATCAAAAATCATATTCGATTTATAAGCATTCATTCGAAAGATAAGATTTTAAAAGGTTCACCAGAAATGTGGAACTTGCTCTCCTAAATTGATGGTTTGCATATTTGAAAATTTGTAAATGTTAATATAATAAAAGAAATAATGTAAAAATTGATTTGGTAAAACTCAAAAAAATTTTGTCGAATGAAATTTTCATTTTCTGGAACTATGATTTCCCCTTTGCATTTTTTTAGACACATCTCCAGTGCACAACAATTTGATAAAATAAACACTCGTTATATGCTCCCACCTTATACATCATAGACTGAGCAGTAATATGCCCTAACCACTAGAGATATCCGCAGCGACGTGAAATACAGTCTAATTACTAACGTGCTTTTTTAAATATATATATTTTTTTGCGCAAGCAAGACTTAATCTAAATAATTTTCCTTGTTTTAACAAAAGGTAATTTGAATTTTTCAACAGCATTTCTTAAAACCAAAGGAAGGCAGGGTGGGAGAGAGGAAAAAATGTAAATCTTTGTGCATTTATATTATAACAATTGTATAATCGCGTCGAATAAAAGGCACTGAAGTGAATTTAATGACGAAGGTTATGAGGGTGGGGAGGTTGAGAGGGGACTGAGGTGAAGAAAGAAGGACTATTTAGAGGAAGGGGGGGGGGAGGGGTTGCATTGCGTTTAGCTCAAGTGTTAACAGAACATACAACAACTTCAAATTAAACATTTATTTATCAATTATATTTTATCACCACGTCTTTCTACCCTTTCGGCTTATACGCTTATGTACTAGTTACGCCAATGGTTTTAGGAATTAGGTAGGTTATATTTCAAGGAAGAGTATCCGTATTTTTGTGGAGAGAAATTGGAAAACCATTTTGAAAAAAAAAAAGGTACACACGACCGAGATTCGAACCACAATATCTCCGTTATCGGCAGTATGGTCTACTAAGAGGACTAGAGTATTAGACCATGCGGCCACCGAAGCGAGTTCCAAAAGTAAATATTTTTTTATTTACATTCTGGTTTTTATTTAAACTTAAACACGAATTTTTAGTTTTTCAAAGTAAATAAAAAAAATCCGTTTGTATTGTTGTTTTTTGTATGTGCGCGTTTTTTTGTGAGAGGTAAAAAAAAGAGAAGGGTAGAAGAACGTGGTGAGCAATGGGACGGAAATAATATATGAATTTATGTTTTATGAATGAAAAAAAAAAGAGAGAGAGAGAGGCTGTGCTCATATCTACATTTAGCGCGGACCACGTACAAATCACTTGTGTCGGGGGGTCCGCCCACGAGGATTACAACGATCCATGCGAGGCACGTGAGTGGAAAAATATCAGAACAGACACTCTCGGGAGTAAGCCGCGGAAGGAAAATGGTTGGTACGGTGAGAAGGGGGTGGGGTGGGGGGGTGATAGGATAGCTCCCCAATCGGTGGGGTAGTGCATGTGGCGCAACACGCGGTGGCCTCAGAAACCAATGAACCTGGCGTTCCTTAAAAAAAAAAAAAAGAAGAAACTACCTCTGGAATAAAAATAATCAGATATTTATTTACGATATTAATATTTAAATTCATACATATGATACATCCTAATAGTTAAACTGACAATTTCATTAATTAGGTAAATTTCCGTTCATTCCGTGAACTGGCTATTTCGCTTGACCATTTCACAAACTAGGAAAAAATTATATTAACTATTGCCCATTTTATAAACTGGAACTTGCTGTATTATCTACTACAAGTTTGAATTAAATTTTGTTTAAGACATATTAAAATAATCAAACCTAACTTAACCTAGCTTTCCATTCTAAAACTTATTAAAAAATAAAATTAACTAAAAGACCAAAACCTTTCCTTCGTTTGTCCATTTATTTCCCGGCCCGGGAAAAAACTATTCCAATCTATAAATTATTGGGTGTTGACTGGACCTTCCTAGTTCAAGCACAAGTGCTGCACAATTCGTGAAATGGACTATTTTCGGCTATCTAATCAAATGGTCAGGAGGAAAGGGCAGTTCACGGAATGGGCAGGAGGAAAGAAAGGCCAGATCACGGAATGGTCGAGAAAAAACCAGATCACGGAATGGGCAGGAGGATAGGACAGTTCACTGAATGGGCAGGAGGAAAGGCCAGATCACTGAATGGTCTAGGAAAGGCCAGATCACGAAATGGGCAGGAGGAAAGGCCAGTTCACTTAATGGGCAGGAGGAAAGGCCAGTTCACTGAATGGTCGAGGAAAGGCCAGTTCGCTTAATGGTTGAGGAAAGGCCAGATCACGAAATGGGCAGGAGGAAAGGCCAGTTCACTTAATGGTCGAGGAAAGGCCAGATCACGGAATGGGCAGGAAGAAAGGCCAGATCATGGAATGGGCAGGAGGAAAGGCCAGATCATGGAATGGGCAGGAGGAAAGGCCAGTTCACTGAATGGGCAGTAACCCAAACATACAAGTAGCTCAGAAACTCAAAACCCAAACTGCACATATAATTTGTTTGAAACAAAAGTAATACAAAATCCCCATACACTTACATTCTGCCAACAATGCTGATACCGTTAAATTGTGTTCAAGGTTTCAGCGTACAGCGCCTGGAGAGCAAGGCTGTGCAAGCATGTGTGTAAAACAAGTTGCATAGTAGCTAGGCGCGCGCACTGCACATGTAATAATAGCAAGCACTTGCTGTCATATATGAATGTTATTGATGACCCTCAGAATGTATTCCCATTTCTAGATGGACTGGTGTGCTGGTTACTATGAATTGTGGTATGTTCTGCTGGCGTGCTCCAATACGTCGAGGTGTGCAGTGCCGCGCGCCTAACTACTATGCAACTTGTTTTACACACATGCTTGCACAGCTTTGCTCTCCAGGCACTGTACGCTGAAACCTTGAACACAATTTAACGGTATCAGCATAGTTGGCAGAATGTAAGTGTATGGGGATTTTGTATTACTTTTGTTTCAAACAAATTATATGTGCAGTTTGGGCGTTGTGTTTCTGAACATCCTGTGTGTGTGTGTGTGTGTATATATATATATATATATATATATATATATATATATATATGAAAATTAAAGTGCATAGAAAATAAAATATACAAATATATAATTATAATAATGTATACAAATGTATATGAAAGTTTCATATAAATAAAATAATTAGAAATATTTTAAAAAAAAATTCCTTTATGTTTAGTTTTATTCTGTGCTCCACGTCTTATCGTAGTGAAAATATCCATTTAATACATAAGTGTGTTGGTTTATTACTACCCTAATTTATATCAAATATACAATTTTGTTATTAGCATAGATTTTAATATAATTTCAAATTATTAATGACTCGGTATTATGTCAGGATAGTAACAAAATATCAACTTATTAAATAGACATTAAGATTTTTATGGCAACACATTTATATTCCAAAAAAGCACCAGCATAATTTTAAAATTAATAATTTGTAGAGTGCAAACTATAAAGTGTTTTCCTTTTTTTTTGTGTGTGTCCATAGTTTAAGGGGAAGATTAATGTAATTTTGTGTCATGTGAAGTTGAAAAGTCAATTATATGCTCTTTTTTTTTTGTTCGCTAAACATGATCAAAGGGATATTTATCAAGTTTAGTTTAAATTACCTTTTAGTTCAAAAGTGATAAAATGAAACACAGACATGCAAATACCAAAATTAATATGGAAATATTATCCAACGACTTGTAAAAAAAAAATTGAAAAATATTAATTAAATATCTTTACATAATTAATAATATTAGTTATACCCATGTATTAAAAATAAATGCAAAGTAAAATATTTCTTTCCTGAGTACTAATTAAATATTTGAAAAGTATGTTAAGCGAAATAATTACCTTTATATGGTGACCTGGTGGTCTAGGGGTAAGGTGTCAGACTTCTGTGTTGGCAGCCGGGGTTCAATCCTCGGTCCCGGCACAGATTTATCTGATNATCCTCGGTCCCGGCACAGATTTATCTGATTACCAAACCCTTCCTTCACCTCTGACAAGACATCTTGTGAATGTGGGGAATGCCAGGCCTCCACCGTGGTTCGGATTCCACGTTAAACTGTAGGTCCTCCATTTCATCTCACAATCACCCTACCATTACACATTAGCGTAAGTGCGTATAACCCGAACGGGTAGTAAGACGCGGTGCTAATAATAATAATAATAATTACCTTTATATAACAGACTATTCAAATGTGAGAGAATGAAAATTCAAACACAATTCAACAAGTAAACTACACTGGAAACATTGGAAGATCAAAGGAGTTTGGCGGAAACAAATGTGTGCTATTCAGAAATGTAGAAATGTTTTATTACATTATTTAATCTCTTTCAGAAGGTACATTTCTAGAATTCATAGTTTAGCTAAGTTCATTGTTTTACTCCAGTATTTAATAATAATTATAACATATTTATTTGCCAATGTAACACTGCTTTATTCTACATTCCCATACAAGGCATACAAAACCATACTAAAGCCTGTTCAGCGTAGGAAGCGTTTTCTGAAAGGCCTTTTCCCCTACCAGAAATCTAATATATAGTAGGATATTGGTAGGAAAAAAGACCTTTCAGAGAGTAATTCCTACCGTGAATGGAGTATAGTCTATGCTCCAAGGCAAGAGTTCACCCTATTTGGGTGCTGGATTGTGAGGCCAGCCTTAATGTCTTGCCGAACGCTAAAGGAGAGGCTAGTCCCGTTACAATTGTAAGGGCAAAGATACCCACCCCCTTCCTGATTGTTTGCAGTCACTCCTTGTCACTACACTTATCTAAACCTTAATTCTTTGTTTAAAAAAAATCTATTCACAATACCCTATGTCCATAAAATAGGTTAAAAATTGACTTTGATTAAGAAAGTTCAACCCAGTTATGAATTATTTTTATGGAAACCATTTTCATCCATGGATTTACACATTGTTATTCTTTTATAATGCGCAATATTAAACATTATCATTGCTATAAAAACGTGTTTGCCTATGTACCTTACAACAATTAAATAATTAAAAAAAGTTAGTCGACCCAGTTTTTTTTATACAAAAATTATATTATTTCTAAGATCTCGAAATGATTTCCCAAACAACACATATAATATTAAATATAATTCAAAAACTTTTGAAACACAATTGTAAGTTTTATAATCGATACCTAGACATGCGATTCGAACCCAGAACAAGTGTCTATGTATGATTTTTCAAAATTTACGAATATGATAATTGATGTGGCTATATTTGTAACTATAAACTATTTCAATCTCCCAATTTTTACTATTCATGTACAGTTAAGCTTTCTCCATTCTTGAAAAACTCGAATAAAGTCAACACTAATCGCCTTTAATTAATCTAATAATAGTAGACTATAAACATTTTAGATTAAAATATAATCGTGTTAATTAATTTTCCTTTCCAATTTCCGTTCCAATAAGATATCAGAACAAAGAGGCATGCTTCCACCATTTTGACTTTCATTGATTAAAAAAAAAAAAAAAATCATTTGAGACACAAAGCGCCACTTCTTATTCTGAGGGGGAAAAAAAGATGTTTACAACCTACCCCATAAATGAAACTTCAAAAAGAATGCCTGAAGTGCTTTTGTATGTAAGGCCACATATACATCCGTTTTCATTGTTTGAAGGTAGGAACGCGTTCTCCATGACAGCTGAGTAATGATCTCTATTCCATTGTTTAAATTCTCATCTCGGGTTGGTTTGCAGAACCGTTATATCAAGTAACATTCACGAATTAAAAGCGCCAGAAGACGAAAGAAGAAAAACAATTAAGTGAATAAATCCAGTTAAAAAAAAAAGTAAACTACGAAACACAAATTCCATTTTCATTCCAACCTCTCATTTCTTTTCCTTTTTATAAGGGATATTGGATTTCAAGTATTTTTTCACAATGGCTAAAGAAGAATTGTGTGTTAGAAGCCAGTCGGTTATGGTAAAATGAACTGACATGACGAGCAATTTATTTGAAATATGTCTGAATATACATTTATATATATCCTTACATATTTAGTTAAAAATAATAGACTATTCTTTGTTTTAATAAGTGTTCGAGAGTAGCGAGGCTTGGTTTTAACTTGATCATTTGAAATTTCGTATGTTTGTTCGGATCATTGTTCGGTGATAACTGCCCAATGTTAACAAAATGCTAACAAAATTAGGCAGATACATGCTTTGAGCTTACCCCGAACTACAGTAGCCCCATGGCTTCTTTGGTGCTGACTGACAGCTCACAGCTGACCGCTTTGAAAAGTTACCAGACCAAATTATGTATCCCTACGCCGAACCATATGATCTGCAAAAACATGTGTTTAACAGCTGTCACTTCTGACGGTCATAATTAAGGTATAGACCTAAATGTTGACTGTCAGAAGTCAGTCAGCACCAAAGAAGCCATGGGGCTACTATAGGTAAGTACAATTCTTTTCAATTTGGTTATCCGTTTAAATATGGTGAACACTCAAAAAGGTTTTCCCTATAATAAATCATCTCAAGTGATTTTATATTAATAATTCTAAGCATTTTATTGAATGTTGAAGGCTTTATTTTTTACATATCTTGTGAGACTGACAGATTAAGCCGAGTGAAGAACTATTATTAGTATGTTGTTATTATTATTATTATTACCGGGTCTTACTACCCGTTCGGGTTATACGCACTTACGCTAATGTGTAATGGTAGGGTGATTGTGAGATGAAATGGAGGACCTACTTTTTAATGTGGGATCCGAACCATGGTGGAGGCCTGGCATTCCCCACATTCACAAGTTGTGATTAATACACGTCTTGTCAGAGGTATTATTAGTATGTAAAACCTGAAAGGGTATTAAGACGAGGTGAAAAAAAAAACTTTTTTTCCTTGAATATAATATACTATTGTAAATATTCTATACCAGCAGAGTTAACAAACGAAGTAATAGAAATTCATAAACTGCTATGTTCCATAACCAACATTGAGGTATTTCCACAAGAATGGAAAGAAGATATTATAATACCCATTTTCAAAGAGATGTAAGACAGAGGGATGGCAACAGAGGTATCTCACCTTTACCCCTATGCTGCCAAATTATATCTAACATAATTTTAATGATATTGACTCCATGTTCAAAGGAACATAATTGGGGATCATCAATTTTGATTTCGACGAAATAATAATAATAATATTTAGCACCACGTCTTACTACCCATTCAGGTTATACGCTTTAAGTACTAATTATACCAATGGAATAGGAATTGGGAAGGTTGAATTATAGAAAGTGAACCCGCATTTGCGTGGAGGGAGAGTGGAAAACCATTTAGGAAAAACCGCCCCCAGGTCACCCGACCGAGATTCGAACCTCGATCTCCCCGTCCTCAGCAGTCGAGCTCAACATGACAAGCGCGTTAGCCAACTACGCCTCCGAGGCGGGTTCGACGAAATAGAAAAACAACATATCAGCCATATACAATTGGTCAACTATTACTCCCAAAAAAAGTGAGAACACAACGTGACGTTAAATTTATCAATTATACACAGACCTTAAAAATGAATATGATTTATTTATAATAAACAAATTACAAAAGAACAAATAAATTGTATCATAATGACATGAGGGTGTGTTTGAATATTTTTTACGTCCCTCTTATTCCAGATTTCCTCATTTTTTTTCTTCTCCTCGTTCAAACCTCATAGTCCTCACACAAACAAAAGACGACGAGACCATCGATCGACGGGCCAGAGTATATTCTTCAGTCCCTTTCAAGGTGAAAATGTTTTGAGGTCTATAAATATCTCATTCTCACCGCTCTTCAAATTTACCTCCTCACTCCTTTTATCTATTTTACTTCACCCCCCCCCCTTTCCTCAAATACCCTCATACCACCGGTAAGAATAAAGGGGGATGAGGGTGGAGGGCAAGCTACCCTTATGACGCCCGCTCAACCAAGATCCAGAGACGAACAGCGCACCCTATGTGGTCGAAACACAAGCCTTCTCCTGGGAACTGAATAATTATTCCTCTCCGCTTGCTCTCATTACTTTTAATGCTTCTAAGTGGATCATTAGCGAAGAATCACTAATGAGCTCCAACTTCATGCGTAATCAACGGAAGCGTCTCGGCGCAAAGTTTACATAGAGAGCTAGATATCCGATACAAGAAACAAGATCTCTTCTTCTTCTTCTTCTCCTCCTCTACCGAGAACGAACGTTTCCGGAGATGCACGAACGTAGATATACTTCCTAGATCCACTAATTCATTACCATATACAGATGTGGATCTGGTGTATCGTCGGGTTTATGTAAAAAAAATCGTATTCTTGATCAATATTTGGCTTTTCAAGCTGCATGCTTATTGGTGTAAGAAAAACTTTTTTTGTTTGGTCTTTCTAAAGGATTGTGGGCCAATTTTGAAACGAATATATCTATATAAATAAAATGAAGAGTTTTGTATATGTGTATTCGTGTCTGTCATGAGCATTGAACGATATCTACCGCACGGAAATTCCTGAAATTTAATAATTAGTAGCACCTGTGCACTAACATTTGTGCCTAGAAGATGGAATTTTAACATTTGGATTAGATTTTTTAAATTAATTAAAAATTGGGTCGAAAAAATATTTTTTTCTGTCTGTTTAAAGCAATTAAAGAGAGTTAAAAGGGGTAACCATGCAGTACACGGGCAATGCCGGGTACTTCTGCTAGTTATAAATAAATTAACAATTATATGTCCCGCATCGATGCTAGCATGTTCTAATGCTTACCTCTCATAAGAGGCTGGGTTACCGATTATGGGGAGGTGGAGTTCTAAAACAGGTCGGGACGTACTAAGGGTGTTTTTTTTTCCTAAATGGTTTCTCACTCTCACTTCATGCAAATACAAGTGCATTTTTGGTAAAGTATACCTTTTTATTCCTGCTCTTCACTGTAACTAAATGTATGCGTATAGCCCGGATGGGTACTAAGTCTCCTTTAGAAACCAAACAAAAAAAATACAAAAATATCCACTTGCACCGCCGTTAAACAAGTTTTTATCCACGCACCACGTCTTACCACCAGTTCAGTTTATACGATTATGTATTAGTTACTCTAATGTGTTATGGATTAGGAAGATTAAATTGATAGGTGTACCTGCATTAGCATGAAGGGAGCGTGGGAAACCATGTGTTAAATACCACTCTCGGTACACACGACCGGGATCAAACTCCTACATCCCCATCATCAGAAGTCCAGTCTAGCTTAGTCTATCAAAAGAGTGACGCCTTAGACCATGTGGCCACTGAAGCGGGTCTCGGTAAGTCTAGAGGAAGAGATGGAATTGTTTGTGATCGGAAGATTGAGCATATAATTTTGGGAGGGGGCATATTAGGGGAGGGGGAGAAGTCTTCCACATATAATTTAGCGCTATGGTTTTCCCATACTCTCTCCACGCTAATGCGGGGGTATTTCCTATAAGTAAGCCTTTAAATTTCATTAACATCTAAAACAAGTCGATAATAATCTTAAACTTAAACGTGTCAAAAATAAAAAACTGTAAGTTACTGATATATTACTTAAAAATCTGGTATTCTTAAACTTATGATATAAGTTATTTACAGAAAGTAAATCTACCTGAAATATGGAATACAATCAATTATAAAGTCACAGCCAAATAGAATGATTCAGAAAATTAAAAATTAATCCTTGACATTTTATTTTTTAAAGCTACTCGGTCCTATTAGACCATAGTTAGTCCTATATATTTTTTAAAATGGGTTGCTCTACACAATTTTATAAGATTTATTTTCGTCTAATGGTCAGTTTTCCAGAGTACAAACAAGCGGTTAGAGCTAATCCCTTATTTAAAGTACAAGCAATGTTTGTTGTGCCATTTTAAAAACAGAAATAAAATTATTTTACTCGAGTGATAGCGACTGCAATGCGGAGAGGTTGATTTAGCCAAGACTATAATTAAATGAAATATATCTGGTTGTAGTATGAAAAATAAATTTTGTGACAAAACTTATTTGCATATTGTGTGAGATAAGGTCTAGAAAAGAATCAAATAAATTGTCAAACTAGTAAAAACATTATGACCTTTTTATAGTCACGTCATACTAACTGTTCAAGCTATACGAATATATGATGATTACTCTAATGGGGTATAGATGAGGAAAGAAGCATTTTAGAGGTAGTCTATCTACATTTAAGTGGAAGGAGAGTGGGAAACCGTTTAGGAAAAGTCAACCTCTTTACACCCAATAGGGATTCGGGCCATGATCTCCCCGTCTTGAGGAGGCCAGTTTAATATGAGTGACGCCTGAAGCTATCCGGCCACTGAAGCGGGTACTATTGATATTTAATTACACATGGTTTAGGGATGAGGTAAGTAGAGGCAAGAGAAAGGAAATGTGAGAGGAAGAAAATTTGAGAACACCTCTAGTGGAGGGAGGGGGGAAGGGAACACCCTAAGAACACCTTATTGGTATTCGAATCCCGACCCTTTCATCACCAGTCATCCGAACTTGATGAGTTTTTAATTTAATCCACTTACTCACAAATAAAGGATTTCACAGTAAAAAGAGAAGCATAATTCCCATTTTTAATATCTCCATTTAAAGCGTTATAGAATTAATCGATCCGCGTTGGGCGGCAATTAAAACGTGCGTGTTGGCGATGTGCGCCGATTGAAGTTATACCGTTTAATTTGCTGATAATTGCCCCGTGATCGAGCACTAATTAAAGCGGTACGGTTTTTAGATTATATAATTGCCCCGCGATTGGGAGCCAATTATAAAGATACGGGTTTGTTGGATGAAATAATTGTTTTTTATAGCCCCATGATCGAGTGCCAATTATTATGATACGGTATATATTGTGATATTTTAATTGAATAAATAAGACCTTTGTATCTTGCACACGATTTATTAAAGTGATTTAATCTTCATTATGAAGATATTATGTAAAATGATACAATTCTCGTTGAACTACAGATTATTTCTCTGTAACTTTTCTGTGTACTCTATGGATTTCAGTTAGTGGCATTGTGTGTTCATACGCACAAGCAGCTTATAGATTGCCTACCCCTTACCCCTTGGACCTCGTGCGACCATTGTCAAAACCAACTAATCGAAAGCGTCCTGGTGACGGGTGTTGTGAAGGCTAGCTTCCTATTGGGTAGAGCGTGCTAGCGTCACTTGCTTTGTTGGTAAATACTACGGAGTTGATTTTTAAAAGAAAAAAAAAGTTTAAATGGTGCAATCCTTCGACATTATTACTGAAAAGTGCGTGATTCTCTATGAATGAAGTATTGAAAGGATATTTTACATACAATACGCACTTAATCTAGGACTCTTTAAATATATGAGAGGGTTCCAAATAAGTATTTTTACATACTGATAAAGTGAAAAAGGTTAGGAGGATCATTCATAAACCACGTTACGCTGTTGATAAGGAGGGACATCTCTTATGTCTGCATGGCATTACATGTTGGGGAAGGTTGGTACCTCACAGTGCTACGTAACACAGATATTATAATTATATTATAATATTTATTGCATGTCTGGGCTAGAGCACTCATAGCCTAGTTTGTGGAAATATTAGCTAGTACTATTGTACCGTTGCTCAGGGGAAACCCAAATATGCTATTCGTACATCCTTTCCGTGGAGGCGCTTTACATGTTCCGATGAGATGAGCCGAGCGTGATAGTGAATAAGAGAGTGTGGAAACACTTAAACCTAGTTAACTAAACCCTGGTGGGTGTTGGGGTAATTCCTCTTTAGAGAGAAATACCTAAGGTACCTACCGTTAATCGAACCTGAGACACCTAGGCTCATAGCAACGTGCACTGACCACAACACCAGGGGGCCAGTTGTGTAATTATGTTGAAAATATATTAATGTATATGTTTTCACCGTTAGTAAATATACTTAGACAAATTTAATACTACTCAGAATAGGAAGTTAGGTCTCTTTTTTAGTTTCACCAAAACTTCCCTATTAAATAATGACATTTTTCCTTGATGTGAATAGTTAAGTAGCACAATTTGGAGACAACTAAATGTCTAATTGGTGTTACATGGGGAGAGAGGGTAGAAAAATGTAAGAAAAAAAAGCGTTACGTGGTTTACGGATTACTCCTTAAGGCCCTTGGCCCTGCCGAGTGCAAGTCTAAAATCTATTTTGTGGGATGGTGGGCGGATAGGTGAAAGGTGTGACGTGGCTTCATAACCAACCAAAGTATCCTTCCGCGCCAACAAGAACAGATGGATCATGGAAACCGTAGATGGCGCTAGCTATCGAACAGGTCTAGCGGAAAAATCATACGTTTGGAAATATCAGTTTTCTCGAGAACGAGTGAAATTTTTATAGTAATATTTTCAACACCTCTTCTAAGATAATGTCTTAATGTTTATTAAGTGTTACATTTTCTTATTTTTTGTTAAGCAGTCAGCAGTTTACTATTGAAATATGATAAAATTATTTATATTTGATCACTGTTAAAATTATAGAGGAGGTGTGTATATAAAAAGTATAACTTAATCAACATGCTTCTATTCTTGAACAAACCCTTTCCGAAAAGAAAATTGCAAAACAATAAAAATTACTTGAAGAAAACAGTTTGTTCCCATGCCTTTGCATTTCCACGCCAGACGAAAAGGGTCCATCGCCTTAAATATAGGGTATCTCTTGCCCGGTTTGGTGGTCGCTTATGTACTATTTACGCTTATGTGTTAGGTATGAATAAGGTTGCATTTTGGGGAGGTGTATCAGCATTTTCGGTGATAAAGAGCTTGTAAAACCATTTAGAAACACCTTCAATATACACAACCAGGATAATACTTCAGATCTCTCGGGTATCAGCAGTCCAGTATATTGCGAGAGTAACGCATTATAACGTGCGGCCGCCGGAACGGCTAAAGGTTAAATCCGAGCTTGGTTAGTATTTGGAGATTCTAGATTTACTTTCAGCCACTGCGTGTCCTTCTCACCGACTCATCCCCCTTTAGCCCGTTCTCACCCATCCATTTTCCGCAACCTGTTACGACCCAAAACATCTGTTACAGTCGTCACACGCATAGGAACCAATGAATTATCATAGACTGCACCAGTCGGGCTCACTAAATCATGTCCACTGCCGAGATAGAACCAGGACATTGCCAGAATATTAATTATCACTTTCTTTCTACAATTATTATATAGACCGCCTCTATGGTTTAGTGGTTAGAGTGTGTGGATACAGACCCAGAAGTCTCGTAGTTCATTCCCCAGCGCTTCCATGTGTTTTATTATTATTATTATTATTATTATTATTATTAGCACTGCGTCTTGCGACCCGTTCGGGTTATATGCACTTACGCTTAATGTGTAATGGTAGGGTGATTGTGAGATGAAATGGAGGACCTACAGTTTAACGTGGGATCCGAACCACGGTGGAAGCCTGGCATTCCGTACATTCACAAGCTGTGATTAATACAAGTCTTGTCAGAGGTGAAGGAAGGGTTTGAAAATCAGATAAATCTGTGCCGGGACCGAGGATTGAGCCCCGGACATAAGCACAGAAGTCTCACACCTTACACCTATATATGTTTTGTTAAACAGTGGTTCTGGAAAGAGGTCAACTCAAGCCTCATTTGGAGAAATGAAAAATGAATGAAAAAATAGCCACTCCGGTTTAGAGAACCGAGATTAACGCCACACGACACCCTCCATTCACAGAAATTGCCACTATCTTCACCAACAGACAACGACCGCTTGGTCGGTATGGCTCGATTGCGGGATGAAGCCTTATAGTTTTTTCTACAATTAATAATAAATTGACTAAACAGGATAGTGTGTTTTAATTTATCTAATAGAGAATTTGTTTTTTTTTGAAAATGCCTTTAATTGATTATTAGAACCGCGTCTTACTACCCATTCGGGTTATACGCACTTACGCTAATGTGTAGTGGTAGGGTGATTGTGAGACGAAATGAAGGACCTACAGTTTAACGTGGAATCCGAACCACGGCGGAGACCTGGCATTCCCCACATTCACAAGATGTCTTGTCAGAGGTGAAGGAAGGTTTTGGTAATCAGATAAATCTTTGCCGGGACCGAGGATTGAACCCCGGCCGCCAGCATAGAAGTCTGACACCTTACCCCTAGACCACCAGGTCACCAACGAAAATGCCTTTAACAATTTAATTTCGGAAATGTTTTACATATAGCTAGTGAAACCTTAATTAATATGTATATTTTTTTGGCGTTGCGTCTTTCTTCCCATTCAAATTGTACGCATATGAACTAATTACGCTTTTGGCTAGGGATGAGTAAGGTTTAATACAGATGAAGTGTCTCAGCATTCACGCAATAAGAGTGTGGGGAAACCATTAAATAAAAAACTCTCAGTAGACCAGCCCGGGATCGAACCACAAGCTCCCCATCATCGGCAGTCTAGTCTGTTACGAGAGTAGTGCCTTAGACCACGGAGCCGCCAAAGCGGGTGACAACCATTTATGGGTCTATTGGTATTAGGGGCGTGATGGAATAGCAACACGGCGTGTCAACAACCTGGACTCCCTCCCATGTATGAAAAAAATCCCATGTTCTCAATAAGGGCTGTTCGAAATCAGGAGAGCACCCTCCACTGGACGTCAGGCAAACCTCAGTACGTTGTCCATCACTCTACTCAGCTTATATCCTCTAAATGTTTCCGCCCCACCCTGTATATATAGGCCTAAACCAAGTAATAATAATAATAATATTAGCACCGCGTCTTACTACCCGTTCGGGTTATACGCTTTAAATACTAATTACTCTAATGGATTAGGAATTGGGAATGTTGAATTAGAGGAAGTGAACCCGCATTTGCGTGGAGGGAGAGTGGAAAACCATTTAGGAAAAACCACCCCCAGTTCACCCGACCGAGATTCGAACCTCGATCTCCCCGTCCTCAGCAGTCGAGCAGCTCAACACGACAAGCGCGTTAGCCAACTACGCCACCGAGGCGGCTAAACCAAGTAACTTTTTGTATATGTCAGATTAGGCTTTTTTTTTTGCACCACGTCTTACTACTTTTTCAGGCTGTACGTATAGTTACGCTGATTAGTTAAGGATGAGGAAAGTTGAATTTAGAGGAAGTGCACCAGAATTTGATTAGGGGGAGAGTGAAAAACATTTAAAGAAAACTACCCTAAGTACACTTAAAAGGGATTCGATCCACGATATCCCTGTTGTAATCAGTCTAGTCTATTGCGAGAGTGACGCCTTGTATCATAAGGTCAATTAAGTTTATTCATATGGAAATTGGACTGTATTTATACTGAGCTAGTAAAACACTTATGTTACAATACATGGACGGTCCGATTTAGATAGGAAGGAGCCTATTAGACGCGTTAAACGTTACTAAGATAATTTTCGTATATTTAAACGTAGTCATGTTATCTGAAACCTCCAATTTGGTTATTTAATTTAAACAACTATTTAGTTAGTGGGGTTTCATGGGTAATTGTTTTCAATATTTTATAGCAAAATAAATATATCAGTGTATTTTTTAAAAGGTTTTTCCTACTTGAACTCTAATACACATTTTCTTGAATTAATCTATTAAGGTGGCCGTGAACCTCTGCGAACCAACGAACGTTTTATTCTTTATGTCAGTGGTCGGTAATCTTCTTTGGGCCGCGATCGATTTATAAATTTATCAAAGATCTCTTGAACACCCAACGTTTCTCCAATCTACGTTTGAATATCCGATCTATACCTTCCTTAAATTAATTGTTTTCTCAAATACTTGTGTCCCCACCTTTATAGAAAAAAAAAAGAATCAATGACACTAATATTCTCAAATTAAACTGTTTAATTTTTCAAAAGAACACAGTATCGATTATGACCAATCAATGTAGTTTTGGTCACACTCAAAAGATTTAATTCTAATGATAATTCGTTTTTTGACGTGATCGACTATAAATTGCTGCGAGATCAACCAGTCGATCACGTCATACTAGTTGCTGACCCCGGCACCACGGTTATTTAAACATCACTACCACCGGAGGGCGGCGCTATAAAAAAAAAACCTTGGTATGTATTCAGCGGTGAGAATAAACCGTGCAGTTCCGCCGCGCTGCGGTCTGAGTCCATCTTTACTCGAAAATTCACCTTCCTGTTTGGTAGATATAAGAACTTGGTCATAATAATATCGGACCACACCCACACCGGTGTGAAAGCGGACTAAACGTCAAGAACATATACTCTGGTTTGATGGTAAAAGGAAGGTAAGGGCTCGAATATACATATATCAAATTTACTGAGATTAATCTTTCCTGAAAGTTTTCTCAATCTCCTTCCCTGAAAATGTGTGTAAATCTCTTCTAAATTCTACCTTCCTCACTCCTACTCAAACTGTGATTAAACGTGTTTAGTCTGAGTGGGTAGTAAGACTTAAATACAAAAATATAAGATACATATTTATACTGTTATTTGCGCAGGCACTTAGCTCGCTCACCCCAAAACAATTATTGTAAATTTGTTGTTGGATTGTTAGATGGGATGCACATAAAAAATTTTAAAATTAATCGCTCAAACATATTTTCAGTGAAACTTCACAGTCGCTAGTTTTTTTCCTCCTTAATTTGCTTGTTTTTGTTCTCAAGTTGGTATGATCATTGATTCGGGGACTCCACCAGAGAGAATCTGTCCCAGGTAGTAGAATGATCGAGGACTCTCAGAAGAGGTGAAGGACGAATCACACATCAGAACGTGAAGATGGATGAACGTCATTTTCTATCATCTACCTTCCTATTTTTTTTTATTTTTTTTTTCATCTCCAGCCGTTGTTAAAGTTTCAAGCCCGTAGGCTCGCGATGGGACCACCGCTTTATCCCCTTCAATCCAGGTGAATCACGGGCGGAAAAAAATATATCCTTGGTGGTGATAAAAAAAATAGATCGGAATAACATTTTCACAAGAATCGACAAGGTTTTCACAATTTTTTTATATACGTAAACCGTAAAGAATAGTTTCGAGTACCGAACTTCTTTTTTTATTACTATCACTGTAGACTCAAACTGTAGTAATGATAAGAACATGGAGGGAGCGAGGTCTACTGTTCACAGAACTACTAGTAAGAATGTAGTAATGATAATAACATGGAGGGAGCGAGGCCTACTGTTCACAGAACTACTAGTAAGACTGTAGTAACGATAATAACATGGAGGGAGGTCTACTGTTCACAGAACTACTAGTAAGACTGTAGTAACGATAATAACATGGAGGGAGGTCTACTGTTCACAGAACTACTAGTAAGACTGTAGTAACGATAATAACATGGAGGGAGGTCTACTGTTCACAGAACTACTAGTAAGACTGTAGTAACGATAATAACATGGAGGGAGGTCTACTGTTCACAGAACTACTAGTAAGACTGTAGTAACGATAATAACATGGAGGGAGGTCTACTGTTCACAGAACTACTAGTAAGACTGTAGTAACGATAATAACATGGAGGGAGGTCTACTGTTCACAGAACTACTAGTAAGACTGTAGTAACGATAATAACATGGAGGGAGGTCTACTGTTCACAGAACTACTAGTAAGACTGTAGTAACGATAATAACATGGAGGGAGGTCTACTGTTCACAGAACTACTAGTAAGACTGTAGTAACGATAATAACATGGAGGGAGGTCTACTGTTCACAGAACTACTAGTAAGACTGTAGTAACGATAATAACATGGAGGGAGGTCTACTGTTCACAGAACTACTAGTAAGACTGTAGTAACGATAATAACATGGAGGGAGGTCTACTGTTCACAGAACTACTAGTAAGACTGTAGTAACGATAATAACATGGAGGGAGGTCTACTGTTCACAGAACTACTAGTAAGACTGTAGTAACGATAATAACATGGAGGGAGGTCTACTGTTCACAGAACTACTAGTAAGACTGTAGTAACGATAATAACATGGAGCGAGGTCTACTGTTCACAGAACTACTAGTAAGACTGTAGTAACGATAATAACATGGAGAGTACGAGGTCTACTGTTCACAGAACTACTAGTAAGACTGTAGTAACGATAATAACATGGAAGGAGCGAGGCCTACTGTTCACAGAACTACTAATACTAAGCTTGTCCTACAACTAAAAATAACTAAGTTCAGCACCCGTAAAATTTGTGAAACTTTTTATTTTAAAAGTCTTTGACACGTACATCCTTCGCTCTATATAACACGTGTGATGCTGTCGACGAAATTATCTGTCGGACTGTCGTGTAAACTCGGCGACAGTACGATTGACAGTCGAACTGGAGGGAAGAGAGCCCTGGGGAATGGAGGGGATCGCGGGTGTTCCCCGTTCTCTTTTGGGGATTACCGAGTGGCGCTGGCATGCACGAGTGTTTCATTTGGAAACATGTCACGAAGGACACTCAGTTTCAATCAAATATGGACCCTTTTTCTTGCACACCAGATGTGTCCTGGGGCGGTAGATTGGTGTATCGTCCGGATAATTTAGAAATACGGTTGTTCTGACAAGACGTACAGGCAAATTTTCATATGAAGAGTTTTATTGATATCTAGAAAAGTTTTTATTTGCTGCACATCTTATTACCCTTTCAGGTTATACGTTTATGCAAACTAAGCTAATGTGTTATAGATGAGAGGTGTTGAATTTAGATAAATTGTACCTGTATTTGCGTGGAGAGGTAGTGGAAAACCACCCTCAGTACACCCGGACGAGATTTGAATTCTCATCTCCCCACGCCTTAGACCATTCGGTCACTGAAACGGGTCTAGAAAATTTACTAGAGCTTACGTGACATGTATCTGTCACACTTGATAGTTATTATCAACTACAAAAATTAATATTAATTATTTTATAAAAAGTTATAAATGTTGGCCACAAAAATAAAGTGTCAGTATACAAGCCAGCGTGTTACGTACACAAAGTTATGTGGAAGACAAATTAAGTTGATAGAAATCAGGTCACAGTTTGGAACTTTAAATATTAAATAAATCTTTAAAATATACGCCAATGTCCAATTTAGTGTCATTAATCTACTAATTTTAAAAAAATGCTTGTATTCATGTTTAATATAACCTCTGTAAACTGGGTGACGTAAGCAATGATATAAAAAAAATCCTCCAAGTGGCACTTCCTTTCTATTCGTTTTGCATTGCTTTTAGCGGTGTCAGTTCAGTAGGGGGAGCGTTTTTGACTCCCCCAATCAGTATTTAATAATACTTTAGGTACCTAAAAATATGTTTTCCTATAGGAAAGACTAAGTTGAATAGTATAGCCTGTTGTTTAGTAAACTTTGTTTACTTCACACTAGGTAATCGTTAGTCTCTTATACAATAAATAATACTGAGATTGAAAGTTAAAAATAGATGATTAACAAACTATAAATATGATAAGTAAAGTTGTAAAATTAGAATAAATTGTTATAAAACAAATGTTGTGTACAGTTAAAATGACTAAAATTTATTTTCAAAAAAGACGTATGATGATATAAAATGATTATTCAAATAAAATTTTTAAAAAATTAGAGAATAAAATGGACAGAAGTGTTTAAAATTTAAAATCTTGTGCAAATATAAATTATTTATTGGGGTGTCTTAGCATAATAAAACATAAATATATATCTATTTCAGCTGAAACTTATATTTAATATATTATTTATTATACTATCTTTGATTTTTTTAAAGTTAGGTGATTTAAAAAGATTCTTTATTGAAATAATAAAGACAAAAAATAAGGTTTGTCTTGGATGAACATAGATTTTTTTCAACACTGTAACGTTATTTGCCACCCTACCATTTATTTCCTTATATTTTTCCCAAGCTTTGTAAATAGTTTCAGGTTTATTTTCGTTTGAAACATGCTGTGTCGCCGGCGTGACAAATAATACTATTTGCATCCATTAAAATAAATTAAAAGGACAGAATATAGAACATCTAACACTGTTTTAAATAATTTAAACAATTAATTTTGACCTAAGGAAGAACACTTACTTTTTTTTAAAACATATTAATTTCCTTCCAAGAGGTCTGTTGACTCTTCTATTTATTTTGAATGTCAGCCATGATTTATTTTAACGCATGCGCAGATATGATGAACAAGTGAGTGGCGAGTCTCGTGCTTGTAAAAGTAGTAAAAAAAAAAAGAGGAAAAAGAAGACGTTCCAAAATAGCGCGCATTTCAATTGTGACAGATTAAAATAAACATTTAATTCTCTTAAGAAACACTGACATATATTTAAATCTTGATACTAAATTTGTATCTTATTTTATAAACAGTTCATAGCCAACACTTTATCTTTTATTTTATTGTATTAGTTTTCTCTTTGGACTTAGTAGAAAATAGAACGTTTTTAAATTTAAAACTGAGAACATTTTTTGAAGAGGATGAGGCTTTTTTCTTCCGGAGTGTCATTTAACATGGAGCAAATTTATATAGCTCCTAATTAAATTTAGTTTTCAAGTGGAACAATGGTTCGAAAGTAAAAGTACAAGTACTCAAATGGAAAGTTAAGTGTCTGGAGATGAACTAGAGTGTTTATTTCTTCAAATGGTGGACGAGTTAGAATAAATAAAAGGAAACAGACTTCAGACATTCTGTTTCAACATGGATGAATTCATTGGTGAGGTCCAGCCAAATCTTCAATTTTAAATATATGTTATTTCTCTTTTTTTTTTTTTATTTATCAAGCTATGATACATGCAAAAACTTTCAGAAAGGACTAAATACACTCAGACTCTATCTATTCCAGGGAATTGATTAATATTTTATTTTTTATGTAAAAATATTAATTCTATTGATTTTTTTTTGTTCCTCAACAATCCTTTTTTTTTTTGTCTTACTCAAAACTATATATTCTATAAAAGTTTAGCCTATACATATATTATTTTCTTTCACTCTATTATTATATATATATATTAAAACTCCTAAATTTAATCCTTTCAGAGATTGTTCATTTAATTGTTTAACTTTGTTTAAGAATTTATGTAATACCATATATTTTATTTTGTCATATTAGCCTTATATTTATTCGGATATCCTTAGGTAGGTTTGGGATGTAGTAAAAGGGAAACAATAATGATAATAATAATAACCCACAAAAGTTTCAACAATTGTTTTTTTTTATTGTAATCTCAATTAGTACATTTTTGTTTTTTTATGATCCATTGTATTTAAATTGCTATTTTTTATTTTTTTTTATTTTAAGTACTCTCAACTCTTGTGGAAGCCTACAACACACCATTGTAACATTGACATTGTAATATCTAGGTAAAAGTTCCCGAGCACACCCAGTGGTCTCGAGCATTTAGAGTCGTCGTGCATTTGTTCAAATTAGTCGAGCTAAAGTTTATTTATATTTTTTTTTATCATTATTATTATTTCTCCTAGCTTCCAGGAGTGGCGCCCAACACAAGTTCATTTTTTTTTATTAATCTCGACGTTACCCCTTTTTGTTGATAAGACACAATTAGGAAATTTATATTAGAACACAGACTTTGAACCTAACACTCACACCCTCCCTAAAAAGAAATAGAATTATTTAAAAAAATGAGTGAAAGATAAGAATCTAAAAATAACTTAACGACGTTGCCTACTTGGTGAATTAGAAGATAATTTACCTATTTCAACTTAAATTGAATTTCTAGGCACTATAACTATTAGACGTAAATGCACTAAATATAAATAAATATAGGGAAGAATCTGAGTAGCTAACACTAAAGTAAGGTATCTTATTTGCCTGCTGATAACATTTCCCCTGTTCCACTGACTAGTATACACTCACTCATCTAATTGCACTTGTTTCTTATTCTAGATAAATATATGCTTCCACGGATTTTTTTTTTATCTAAAAGCTTGCAGGAATATTCCTAGACGCCATTTTAGTAAATAAACTCAAAAGTCTAGATTGTAAAATGTCTTAAAAATCTGTTAGAAAATTACTCCATTATTAAGAAAATAATTTTATTACAATGTAACACTATTTTTAGAGTTATATAAGATTGGTTTTTCCAATGTTAAATGTTTAAATCTCACAGAATAGAACGTAAATACATTCACATGGGGAATCTGACACGACGACCGGTAGATTAACCCATTTTGTATTGTAAAATTAATAATGATCATCTTTGTAGACGATGTTATTACGGGAAATTTGATAGGTATATATATCAACAGGGCTTACGGCACGCGTGAAATCTTAAAACGCCACTGAAACTGCAAGCCCAGATATTAAGGCCCGTAGTCAAGCTTTTTTAAGGGGGGTTCAAACCCCTCCCGCTAAAATTTATGAATAAAATATATATGGTTTTATTTATGGTTCAAACAATATTAAAATTAAGATATAAATACAAATTAGGGGGCTGTGTCACTATAAAAAAAAATCTTCAGAGAGCTTCTAGAGGTGTTAAAAATTTAGAAATTTTCATAGCCTTCGGCATTTTGGGGGTTATTTTACCATTAAAAAAAAAACACTTCAGAGAGCATCTAGAACTTTATCATTTTTAATTTTTCTAGCTTCCAGCAATTGTTTGGCTACGGTATTGCCAGATATCATAATAACTTAAAGAGTGATCATAGATGAAATATTAATCATCGCAACCATAGCAACAGAAATCGTTGATGAGTTTATATTATGCTTAATTATTCCAAGTTAATGGGTGTGTCCCGTCATGATATAATGATAGATTATTCATTGATAAGCCACGGTAAAGTACAGACCGTTTATTGAACCGGGGGGCGTGTATCTATTAGACGCTATTAAAAAAAGGGCCACTTTTTTTTTATGGTGTTGACCATAATCACATTACTATATTCAGTCCTCCATTAAAGTAATGAAACATAATTTCATGATGGGATTTTTTAGCTGATGAGCTTAGAATACATTTTTGGGATTGTGAAATTACTTATGATTATTTTTAACACGTTTTGTATTTTCCACAAAAAAAAAAAGCGATTTTATTTTTTAAACTGACTAATGGGATTAAAAATTGACCTGGTTATTTTTGCGGCACGTTTAACTTCGAACTATTATTCCAAAATGTTATTTTATCTTTGTCACCAAAACAAAGGTTTTGAATTATTGTTATCAACAATTTTGACCTCATTAAACTGGTATAGTCTTCTACCTTAAAAATTTATAAAGAAAAAAAAAGGCTCAAAACAATTTGTAAATAGTTAGGGAATGTATATTTCAAATATTTATTTCCTCTGACAAATTGGTTATCAATAGCTTAGTCTAAGGGGTAAGGATGATGAAAACTTCTTCAAGCATGTGCATCAATATTAGCGTGAAAAAGTAGAATCCATCCTGAAAGTCCCCCAGCCCAGATCCAAACCACGACCTTATAGCCATCAATCGTCCAGTGTATTGAGAGACAAACACCATAGACGTCAGGCTAAGCTATTATGGTAACGTTGGTATTTAACGGATGTTGAATATTTAATTAGATATTTATTTAAAAGAAAATAAAAATGTTGGGATGCTATATTAAACGTTTATTCAAAACGGATCAAAACTAATAAAAATTGCTTCACACTTACAGGATTGTACGCCGGTCGTGCCATGTAGTTATCATTTGAAGCACGGTCGGATCGCGGTCAGAGTGGTCAGAGCACTGTTAGAGCACAGTCAGAGCACGGTCATAGTACGATCAGAGTACTGTCAGAGTACTGTCAGAGTACGGTCGAATAGTAATCCTTTAAGTCTGAATCAAACAAGGTTTTCACAAGGTAACTCAGTCTTATATCAATGACCTGTTCGAGATTATTTGCAGCACGACACTGTGTGAATCCAACTTGACGAGTGTAGATATTTTTGACGTCGTTAGGGCTATAACCATTACTCTAATGGGCTAAAATATATATCAAATGCATCCATATTTGAGTAAAGAGAGAGTGGGAATTCAAATAGGAAAATCTTGGTATACCCAGAATCATCACCACCAGTAGACTGTAATAAATGAGCTGGTCATTTAGACTAGTGGTTCCGAAACTTTTTTTTTTCAGACCTCCATCGTGGTTTGGATCCCACGTTAAACTGTAGCCTCTCCATTTCATCTCACAATAACCCTACCATTATACATTANCCCCCCCCCAACTACCCCACGCCCCAAAGTTAAATGTAAGAAGAATTTTGAAAACACCTTCAATCATATTAAATTCATGTTACATTATTTTTACATTCACATTTAACTATTTCCAACTAAATAATTATTATGAATATGTATAAGAAAAGTTAATAAATTCTGATTAATTTCCATCAAGGTTTACTAGTGAAAATATAAGTACTCGGAGAAAATATAAATACTCGGAGAAAATATAAATACTCGGAGAAAATATAAATAAAAGTTAAAAATTAAATCACACAGTTTTTAAAAAAAAGGTCAAGAGTAAATATAATAACTATTATCATCCAATCAAATGTCACAAATTTGTTCACAATTCTGCCCTGCCTGTTTCCAGGTAAACAATACATAATATTAATATACAATTACTGCTGTCATATCAATAAAACTCTAAGCGTCCCCCTATCGCCATCTTGAAAACAAAAAACGCCCTTGGGGGAGGAGGAGGGGAGTAAACGACGACCACGACGACACCACCCAGATTGGGAAACACTGATCTAGACCACTTGCCAATGGTTAGAGGTGAGATTCCATCAATACTAAATAATTACAAGAAATTATCAAAGAATGACATTAATAACTCTACTTGATATTCCAATAAATTTTAACTATGTGTGTACTATAATTAGCACATTTATTTTACATATTTGACCAGACTTTTTTTTTAAGTCTTACATTCAAGAAAATATAACAAAGCAAGTAATCGTTTCTAAAGACTCATAATTCAAATATTCAAACAAATTATCTGTTCTGAAGCGACATCTCTTAGATGGAATATTCATCCAAATTTATTATTTTTTACAGCAACGTTAAGGCTAAGTAATTTCAAAGCACACACTTCGTTGGCCGCATGGTCTAAGGCGCTATACTCTCACTATAGACTAGATTGCCGATGACGAGGAGATAGTCGTTCAAATCTCGTTCGGGTGTAATGAGGTTGGTTTTCCCTTAAATGATTTCCAACTCTTTCTACACGCAAATTCTGTTACAATTCCTATAAATTCATCCTCCCATCCCTAAAACATTAGTGTAATTAGTATATAATCGTATATTTTTAATGAGTAATAAGATTCGCTGTTAAAAAAAATTATAGCCTAATCAAATTGGGTTAATCATTTTTGTTAAAAACGTTGGTATTTGTTTTCAATTACCTACAAAATGTGGCCAAGATAAAATGTGCAAATTTAAACTCAATTACGAACAATTAACAAACATTGAATTAGACAATAAAAAATCTTTTAAAAATGTTCATCCCCTCCTTATTACGAAAACCAAAGTTTACAAATTATCCCCATTACCACCACACCTGATAAAAGTTATCTCACAATCCATTAAAACATTATCATAATAACACCACAAACAATTTAGGAACAGAAAGTTTTCTTAACAAATTTTAAAACTTTCTTAAATAACTAGTTAAGGAAATAATCTAATATTAATCGTTTTATTTGATAGCGTTTAAAAAAACGAATGCTTTTTTCAAATTGCATGTCACCATAGTGAAATATTTCAGAGACGCCGACTAAAAGCCTAGGTCCTAGTTCCTATTCTAGGGAGAGCTTATCATAATTTGATAATTATTTTGTGTAAGCGTGTATCCAACTAGATAGATAATTAAAAGTTGAAACTCCAAGCAAAGAATCTTATTTAATAGGCCTACTTCAAAACGTTACCAAGTTAAATAATTTTTTTGTTAATATGATTTACCATTTGTTCTGCAAATGTCACTTTTTACCAGTGACTGACATAAGATTTTTTTACTATCAAATCATCAGACTACCTAACATTTTTTACTACTACCTGCGTCTCATTACTGGTCCAAGCAATGGATGAAAAAGGTATAATTTAGAGAAAGTGTATCCCCGAATTGTCGCGGAGAAAAAAACCCCACCAAAAGCCGCTTAAGTATAATATCAGGTCTGTATTGAAAGTCCGATACCCTTGTCAAAGGCAAACCAGACCTTTATTCATGTGGGTTACATTCAATCATATTTTTTAAAAGGTTCTTCTCATAGTGTTCCGACTTGAGGAAGGACTTGGTAAAATAATGTGCTATGCCACGACTAATTATTACGACAGTGATATTTCATATTTAATTGCGTTCCTTTACCCACTTAAACAGGGCTTAAACATGTTTGTGTGAATCTCCGGAATTTCAAAGTATTTATAAAATTAAGGCAAAACTTGAATTATTTAAACTTATGAGCTATATATTTCAAACGTTACTATTTTGTGATATAGCCTATTACTGTACGAAGTCCTTCATTTAGTGACACTAATTAATATTGGATGAACCCTGATAAATAATCGTTGCTACTTCAGGCTATGTTCAACCAACTAAATTAATTTGGTGAAAATCCGACCGAGTTGAATATGTCAATGCATAATAAACCAACCTTACCAGCCAAACAACTAACAAACTAACTGACAAACCTTCTTAAACACACTCGTATAGGTTGGTCATGCTATATTTTAAGTTACCCGCCTCGGTGGAGTAGTTGGCTAACGCGCTAGTCGTGTTAAGCTCGACTGCTGAGGACGGGGAGATCGAGGTTCGAATCTCAGTCGGGTTAACTGGGGGTGGTTTTTCCTAAATGGTTTTCCACTCTCCCTCCACCCAAATGCGGGTTAACTTCCTCTAATTCACCCTCCCCAATTCCTAATCCATTAGCGTAATTAGTACTTAAAGCGTATAACCCGAACTGGTAGTAAGACGCGGTGATAAATATTATTATTATATTTTAAGCTAGATGGTTATCTATAATTATAAAATAACATGTCCTGACCGACCGACCGACCGATTCATCATCGCCGAGCGCAAACTATCAAGGCTACAAGCATGAAATTCGGACTGTATATTCATTTTGTTATGTAGGCACCCACTAAGAAAGGATTTTAGAAAATTCCACCCCAAAGGGGTCAAAATAGGGGATGATAATATGTATGATAATATGTATGAAAGTCCGTCATTTTGAAAGTTACATAAACAAAATTTTGTATTTCGGTTATTGACGTAAAACAAATAAATACGTGTTTCAGGAATTTGGGAAATTTTATTTAATAAGGGATGAAAAAGGGGGTGAAAGTTTGTATCGGACTTGCATTATTTTTGATCTGAGGTCAAGTTATGGTCATCAACGTAACGTAATATTTTAAATTAATCTTTAAATACATATGTATATTTTCGTATTTGTATATAATCAACTTCCACGCGAGCAAAGCCGCGGGCAACAGCTATCTAGTTCTATATATTTTAATTTTTACAACGCACTTCACTAGCCTATACACATTTAATTATGCTAATGGCACTGGAATGAGGAATGTAGCCACATTTGCGAGAGTGGTATATAATTTTAGGAAAACTACCCAAAGTAGCCTATACCTCTGCGGGTATTTGAAGAACAACCTTCCCATCACCGGGAATCCAGACTAAATGTATTCCTGCCCACTAATGTGGTTGATGATTACAGAGCCCAGATTTTAATGACATCTCATCTTTTTTTTTTATTCATGATATACAATCCTCATAAGAACATAAACTCGGTTCATAATCTTCTTGATGTAGAAATGTATGTTTTATAGGTCGTATTTGTCACTTTAGAATTTAATATATTTTCTTGGTTTGCGATATTTTTGTGTTCCTTGTAGGCTGTTTTGATTCATATTAATACATTCATGTTGAATAAGTATATTTTTTAACAATCAATAGATATTTTATAAATTCACATGTCCTCAAACAAAAATAATTTCAAACCACAGTTGTCGTAATTAGAAGATAATATAGGTGATAAGCTTTGTATTTTCTTTGCTTGTATGGTTGGTAAATACACAATCCTGATGAGAAAATGCTACTAAGTTGGGGAGGGTTGCGTTGGAAGGGGGTAGCCATTACTTCTGAAGCAGACAGCAAGAATGCAAGAGTTTAGATTCTAAAGACTTTGCATTGAATTTTAAATTTGTAAAGTGTGTGTCTGATTTCATCAAATACATTTATTACCAGTTTTTGTTCATAGTTTTTGTATTTTTTTGGGGTACATTTTAAGAAATATTTTATAATATTTATATTATTTTATAGGTGATATAAAATAATAATTTTTAGTTCATAAAATTATGAGCCCTGCTGATGAATAATATATTTGGGATTACATTGGATGAAATATCTTTACTGTGGAAAAATTTTAATTGGGTGCGAAAACAGTTTTGGTTTAAGTAATTCTTATTTCCTCTATGTGGGACTTGGCTCTTTCAACACCCGTGATATAATTTGCCTGGAAATACAATTAAACTTGTATTACATATAATATGGTGTTAATAGTGATGTATATTTATGTTAGTTTTTAAACAGTAATTCACAGTATCTAAATTACACGCTAAATAATCATATTATCTCATATGGAGATAGTATTAAAATCGTGGGAATTCTGTACTTTCGAAATTTTGGTAGCTGTAGCCCTGAATTCATAAATAGGGATTTTAAAATGTTCTCGGTCTGTCTGTACTTTGAGTTCCATTTTTATTATTATTATTATTAGCACCACGTCTTACTACCCGTTCGGGTCATACGCACTTACGCTAATGTGTGATGGTAGGGTGATTGTGAGATGAAATGAAGGACCTACAGTTTAGCGTGGAATCCGAACCACGGTGGTGGCCTGGAATTCCCCACATTCACAAGATGTCTTGTCAGAGGTGAAGGAAGGGTTTGTAAATCAGATAAATCTGTGCCGGGACGGAGGATTGAACCCCGGCCGCCAGCATAGAAGTCTGACACCTTACCCCTAGACCGCCAGGTCACCCCTTTGGGTTACAACCGAAATGGTTAGATATATCTCGTTCAGATTTCATATTCAGGTATAATATGCTCATACCTTAAGGATGAATTGTGAGTTTAATCATAGATCTAATACTAAAGGTAGTTCACTAGTAACTAATTTTTGAAACCATGAAATGATAAAAAAAAAACACTTTTAACTAACTTGTTTAAGGTGGATATCTGGGGAGTTTTACAAATGATTAATTGCAATGCATAGCGGTTTCCAGAGTAAAATCCATCAATGGATAGTTTATTGAATTTGTTTTTGTGTGTAGCTATATTAATTACATGAAAAAGTATGTACAAGTGGTTATAGCATTTATTTTAAAAAGTAATTAATAGCTTCATTTATAAATTATTTTTTTTACCAGAACCTCGTCTATAATTGAATGACCGAATTTATTTTGCATGCCCTTACAAATTCGCGTTATACGCATCTATGTGGTGACGTCAACAATCCCGACGGCTGGTACTACAAGAGGGGGTGAGAGGGAGGTGAGAGGGGCATAGAAGTCTGTCATGTGTGAATATCTGTGACATGTGGGTGAAGGGAGGGGCAAAGGGATGGGGTGTGGGGGGTAAAGGTCGCGCGGTTGTGAGGGACCATACAGGACCATAGAATAAATAAAATACAACTAGAAAACATGACAAATTGACTCTGTTCCTACCTCCCCCTTCTCCCAATCCACCAATACGAACCCCTAGCCTTCTCTTCCAAATGTGGCATTGTGGAGTAAAATGTTTAATTCCCTTCATGTTTGTTTTTAAGTAGTTTTGTCTTACTTTGTTAATCAACTCATTAAGTGAACTTTAAACTGTTCAACTGATGCAGGCTGTATCTATTTAACCCCTTAAAAATGAGAAATTCGGAAGTTTTTGCACAGTTACTTAAAATTTAAAATATATTTTCTCAAACAAATTACAGGTATATTTAGTGGATTAACTCTAAATTATGAGATTTATAATTGCAAATATAAATACGTAATTATAAATATTATTTTATAAATGTATATATAACTATATATTTATGGACAATTTTAACCGCAATATACAGTTTTAATGGTTGATGTTATAGTTTTATATTGCAGCTAACTTTCCGAGGCTTTAATAATTTATCATTAATTATAAATTGGTGAAACATAATAAAATATTTATTTCAATTATTTTCATCTATTTAAAACTTTCAAAGCGGGATTTGTAATATTAAAATTTAAAATCCCATCCATTCTCGATATACGGAGGAAAGTATAAACAACGTAATAAATAAATACCGAGTGTAGGCCCTAAGCAATTTTGAATAACGTGTAAATATAATTATTTGGAATTTGTTAAGCCTATTGGGTATTTTGGAGGCTATACTGGCGTTACCACTTGACCAAACACGAGACTGCTACAGAAAACTAAGTCAGAAAGCAACTCTCAGAGTTGAGTAACCAAAAGGAACCTACACAGCTACGTAGACTACCAGTGTTTATCGTTTTAACCACTTACATTTTAATTTTAATTTTGGACCTTCCTAAAGTCGTAATTATTTTAAAAAGTAGACACAAAAACAATTACATCCAAAAAGCATCGCGGTCCCACCCAAAACATACCGCGACCCTCAGGTTGGAAACTACTTCCTTAGTAGGTTGTTAGAAGGAAGGTTTGGTGCTTTGAATGAATTAGTCTGGCATTATATTTAAATGAGGGATGAACATATATTTTATTTAGAAAATTCACGTGCAACTTTTGATTATTGTGAATGCTTATGTACTAATTACGCTTAAGGGATTAGGTAGGTTATGTTAATAGCAAGTGTATCCGTATCTGCGTGGAGGGAGTGTGGAAAATCAGTTTGGAAAAATCTCCCACATTATATCCGACCGAGATTCGAACCTTTATCTCCCAGTCATCGAAAGTCTAGTGTGCTCAGAGAGTGGCGCGTTAGACCACGCTGCCACCAAAGTGAGAAAAAAAATATATTTGATTATACTTAAAAATTAATGTTGCTGTATTATAAAAATATAGGATCGGTTTGGTAGAGTGTTTAAAAAAAATCGTCATTTTATGAGAGAAAGTGTGACTTTTGCTTAATTTTCTATAAATTCCAAGGGCCGTTTATATTATATATCTATGTACCAATATTTGCGTGGAGAGAGTGAGGGTGAACCAGTGTTGCCAAATATTAAAATCTCTGAACCTGATATGGTGACAAATGACCTTCCCATTACCGGAAAACCAGTCTTTAGGAAAAAAAAAAAAAGTTACGCCGTATACGATATGACCCATAAATGAAGAAGGTTATTGAAAAATAAGACGATGACTTTATCAGAATGAAATAACGATCCATACAACTGGTCGCTCACCACCTCCAACAGTTGAAGTTTAAATCGTTCCTTTATCGAGGTCAAAAGTTATTAATCGAAGGGGCGTGGGAGGATAGAGGGGAATGGAAACACGATTTTCAGTCTGAGCTCGAAGTTTGAAAACGCCAAGGGGGAATTGATTTGTGGTTTGAAACGTTCACGCTTCGAACATTTTACACCGACGCGACGGTATGACCACATTCAATGCGAGCCGGGAAGAGTTCGTGACAGCCATTTAATACAACCCTATTTTACGAGGGTAAAGGGGGTGGAGGGTGAAATGGATAATACTATAATGCATACAGAAATAAAAAGTATATATATGTATATATATATATTGGAGGTTTAGTGGAGGAGAGCAGGCGGGATTCAGAAATACTACATTTAGAAACGAAAATGAAGAGTTAACACTGCAAAATACATAAATACAAATAGTTCTCCCTTCATGTTATTATCGTTACTACAGTCTTACTAGTAGTTTAGTGAACAATAGACCTCTCTCCATGTTATTATCGTTACTAGTCTTACTAGTAGTTCTGTGAACAGTAGACCTCGCTCCCTCCATTTTATTATCATTAATACTGTCTTTAACAGTTCTCTTTTGATTTAAAGTCGAAATATCTCTTATAATTTATCCCTGGATTTGACGTTTATATTTTTACTTGGAAATCAAGTTAAACAAAAAACCTATTAATAATATATTTAAAAAAAACTATATGCAGTACATTCCTAGAGAGTAATCATTGTTCATGGGCCTAAGACGTATTCTAGAAATACGTGTCTAAATTAAAACTAATGTGCCCTAGGTACTTAATCGATTACTTGGAATTGTAAACTAAAACCACTTGAGATGAACTACTAAACAATAAACCTTTTGAGCGGCTGCCATATTGAAAAGGATAACCAGATTTTAAGATAAACATGTAGATATATCGTTGGACCTAGTTTCAAAGAATGTTCCTTCACAAATTGGTTAAAATTGGTCCACGCATTTTACAGTTGTCACTGAAAGAACATCAGGACAGACAGACAAAATGATGATTGGTCATGTTTATAACAGGACCTAGCTGTGCTGTCAAAATAGTAGTTCGAAAATGTTATTTCTTTCACACCTTGCGTCTTACTACCCGTCCGGGATAATCGAATATCTACACTAATGGATTAAGCAAGAGGAAAGTAGATGAGTAGTAGGCCGGTCCATCCACTTATAATTACAATAACAGGGTATGGAAAAGTACCGGAATTCACGCGTAGCGAGAGAGTGGTAGATAATAATATTTAGCACTGCGTCTTACTACCCGTTCGGGTTATACGCTCTAAGTACTAATTACGCTAATGGATTAGGAATTGAGGAGGGTGAATTAGAGGAAGTGAGCCCGCATTTGCGTGGAGGGAGAATGGAAAACCATTTTAGTAAAAACCACCCCCAGTTCACCCAACCAAGATTCGAACCTCGATCTCCCCGTCCTAAGCAGTAGAGCTTTACACGACTAGCGCGTTAGCCAACTACGCCACCGAGGCGGGTTGGAGTGGGAGATAATTTAATCGATAAGATCAGTACACCTGGCCAAGATTCGAGTCCAGAACTTCACCGTCACTGGCAAGCCAGACTAGATGATACTGACATTTAATCAGCGTACCCACCGACGCGAGCTGGTATTTATTACCCTATCAGTTAAATCAGTTCTCTCACCGAATCAATGAATGGAAAAAATTGTACTGGCAAAATAGCAAATCGGAAAAAGAAAATTTTAAAAATAATTTTCTCTTTCTAATTAATATATATATTAGAGAGAGAGAAATAAAGAGATAGAAAAAGAGAGACACATTCGATTGATAAACTTTACTCTCATATTTTTAGAGAGAAAAATCATTTAATGGATCAAAATCTTCGGCTTACGCTGAAAATAAAATCTCCATTGATCCCAAATGACTTTTTTTTTTCTCTTTCTCATTCTCTCCGGTGAATAATTTGTTTTTTTTTCCCTGCTCCGCTTTCTCGCACATCAACATTTCAAATATGGGGTGTGATGAAACCAAACCACTCACTAACTGCTCTCCATTCCCTTCCATAACTATTTTACCTCTAACTTTCTGATAAGAGAGGAGTGTATATCCGGGGATGATCGTATGGGGGTGTTGACTACAAAGTGTTTCGTAACATTGCTACCGTGCGCTGTGGGGAAGGAAAAAAAAAAGGTTTTTAAGTCAGCTTAGACCGGAATGAATCCTAGGAAGTGGCAGGGAAGAGGATTTAAAAGGATTACTACACAAGAGAGGGATTAGGGATGGTTTCCTTTGCGTAGTAATGAAGGGAGAACATAGTCACACACACACATTTGTAAATATACACACGCATGCACACACAAACGCGTTAGGGTATCTGGGAATACGATAATCTGGGATCGCGGGTCTTGATTTTCGTGTAGACGCCACTCATTCATTTCACACTGAGCCCTAGAATATTTGATTTGTAAGTTAGAATCTGCCATAGACATAATTTACGGTTTGATTGTAAAGTTCTTAGCAGTGAAGTGGCATGGAGTGTTACCAGGGTAAGCTGAGTTAATTATCTTATTTATTTATTTGCGGTATTAAACGTGCACTTTCTGAAACTATTGATTATATCAGCACATGAGAATTTCTATGAGCGAAAGTGAAATGGGTCTACCAATTTTGTCTGGAATTTGATTCAGTGGTCGCATGGTCTAAGGTGTCATTCTCGTGTTAAACTAGACCACCAATGAAAGGGCTATTTTTTTCGAATCCTGATCAGGTGTAGACTACTTAGGGTGGTTTTACACTCTCTCTCCATGCAAATTTAGGTAAACTTCCTATAAATTTAACCTCCTATCCCTAACACATTAGCGTAATTATTACAAATGTGACCCAAACGGGTAATAATACGGGGTGCACAAACATGATTTGAATATTTTTCATTTTCACATTTTAAGAATTTGAGCTTCATTTTGTTATATTTGGAGACTTTTATTCCGAAATTATTACAATGTAATATACCAAGGTGAAAGTTATTCACAATTTGTGTATACCTTAACAAATAAATGTTAAGCATGTGTCTTTTTTACTTTCTCAATTCAAGAGAAAGTATTGTAATAACTAACAGATCGATCTTAAGATGATTATGATGAATCTTTACTTTTTGTGAGAATCCGAAACCAAAAAGTGTTTTTTTTACAATAAATGCCTGTCCCTACCTGGACATTGAAGTTATTTTCATTTTGATCCTGATCTTAAAATTAAGGGTAGTTTATTGATGAGGGATTTTTTAGTTAACAATTTTTTGAAAATGGCTATAACGATTTTGTTTAAAATACAAAGCCAGGATTTGTTTGACATGAAAAATAGCACTATATAAGTGTACATTTAAGGAACACATTTAAATATCATATAACTAAAACTAGAGAGGTTTTTGGTCAAAAATTTGTTGAAGGGTAGTTTACTCACAGGAATTTTTTGAAAATTTGAAATAATTCAAAAATGGATTTAGCTATTTTGTTTAAAATGGTGAATAAAATGACAAATAACGCAGCACAATTGTTTTTAGAGTGAAAATTCGTTTACTGGTAGTTTACTTACAAGTGATTTTTTTCAAAAAAATTGATCCAAACGTCACAACTTGGTTCGTACAGACGACCTGCCATTTACTTACAAAATCCGCGTCAAACCTTCTTCTAGATTGGTTCAAAGGGGTCTTACTTACCGGGGGATTGCACCAAATGACCTACGGCCGAAAAGATTCGAACTCTGATCGCCCTGTCACCAGAAAATCAGACGATCTAGAAGTTTAGTAAAGTTTCTGCCGAGGTGAGTAAAAAAAACATTTTTTCATATATCACAAAACCATCTTGTCATATTTTGAATACACGATAAAACAACTGGGAATCCTTGACTAGAGTGGCGTATGAATTAGTAGCTCCTTGTTAAGTAAGTAGCTCCTTATCTTTCCCTAGCGGAGCTTCCTTTAATCATTCATGTTTATGTCTCCCGCACGCCGCATCGGAATAAAACGACGAGGGTCTGTTACTAAATTACTCCGGTTAATATGACAGAGAGGAACGAAGCAGAAGGTTAATCTACTCTTTGTTTTGCTTCTTCGGATGAATAGATCCCAGTTAAGATACGAGCAAAGTAAACGAAACAAAACAAACAGTGGCTGTAGTTTCGAAACTGCTACCAAGAGCGGCAGATGGAACATTTGCTTTCCTACCCTTCTCCCACAAATATCTTTAAAATGTAAAATCACAACTTGTGAATGTGGGGAATGACAGGCCTCCACCGTGGTTCGGATCACACGTTAAACTGTAGGTCCTCTATTTCATCTCACAATCACCGTACCATTACACATTAGCGTAAGTGCGTACAACCCGAACGGGTATTAAGACGCGGTGCTAATAATAATAATAATAATTATTATTATTTAAAAATATATAAATTATAACTACTACCCGCCTCGGTGGCGTAGTTTGGCTAACGCGCTTGTCGTGTTGAGCTCGACTGCTGAGGACGGGGAGATCGAGGTTCGAATCTCGGTCGGGTGAACTGGGGGTGGTTTGGTTTTCCACTCTCCCTCCACGCAAATGCGGGTTCACTTCCTCTTATTAAACCTTCCCAATTCCTAATTCATTAGCGTAATTAGTACTTAAAGCGTATAACCCGAACGGGTAGTAAGACGCGGTGATAAATATTAAATTATAACTATACAAGGTGTATCTTAATTGGTGGCAAATATTTTAAGGACATATTCTCATGGATTGAACACTAAGAAAAGACCATATACACATGGGTCTAAAAACGTTAGGGTGCGGCAGAAGGGAGCGCGAGTAATTTTTCAGTTTTAATAGAATTACATATTTTTAACCAAAATAAATCAAATATTTCTCCAGTAGCAATGTAGAGTTTAGTTTTCTACACATACTAATATCAACAGATCTTGAATATCTGTAAAGTGTGTCTTTGAATGTTATCAAAACACTTTATCTTTATTTAAAATGTTTTGACAACATTCCAGGACACCCTTGACAGATATTCAAGATCTGTTGATATTAGTATGTGTAGAAAACTAAACTCTACATTGCTACTGGAGAAATATTTGATTTATTTTGGCCAACAAATTTATATTCTATAAGAACTGAAAAATACTTGCACTCCATTCTACCGCACCTTAAGGCGTTTACTGTCCTTGTTTCGGATTGTGTGAGAAGGCCTAAATCCCCTTACCTCCCTAAATATTATTATTATTAGCACCGCGTCTTACTACCCGTTCGGGTTATACGCACTTACGCTAATGTGTAATGGTAGGGTGATTGTGAGATGAAATGAAGGACCTACAGTTTAACGTGGAATCCGAACCACGGTGGCGGCCTGGCATTCCACACATTCACAAGATGTCTTGTCGGAGGTGTAGGAAGGGTTTGGTAATCAGATAAATCTTTACCGGGACCGAGGATTGAACCCCGGCCGCCAGCATAGAAGTCTGACACCTTACCCCTAGACCACCAGGTCACCCCTCCCTAAATAAACTTCTCCACCTTGTCAATGGTTGGGAAAGCGTTGACTAGTAATTATGTTTTTTAATCATCATGTTAAAAATATTATTAACGGATTAATCTAAGGGATAAGGATTATAAAGGTTGTACCCGCAATAGCGTTGAGAAATGATGGGAAAACCTCAGTGAAAAAGCATAATATGTGGGTAATCTGGAATTTAATTACAGCATTTCATATTCATTTAAAAAGATTTGTCATCTAATGCCGTTATTCTCATGATAGATCAAAAACTATTCATATCACAATGTAAATAAAATTAAACTTTTTATTTCTACTGAAGCAATATTTAGTTTTGTCCAAAAAAATGTTTTTATATAAAAACTGCCAAAACACTACTCTTTTCTCGCGTCCTTTGCATTCCCACCTTAAGTACGGTTACAGCCGCATTTAAATACAATATTCTTTAAATTAAAAAAATACACCTTGACCGGGGAACTTTGGATTAGTACGCCAATGCTCTAACCACGTAGCTACTTTGGATTAGTACGCCAATACTCTGACCACGTAGCTACTTTGGATTAGTACGCCAATGCTCTGACCACGTAGCTACTTTGGATTAGTACGCCAATACCCGGACCACGTAGCTACTTTGGATTAGTACGCCAATACTTGGACCACGTAGCTATTTTGGATTAGTACGCCAATACTCGGACCACGTAGCTACTTTGGATTAGTACGCCAATGCTCTAACCACGTAGCTACTTTGAATTAGTACGTCAATGCTCGGACCACGTAGCTACTTTGAATTAGTACGCCAATTCTCTGACCACGTAGCTACTTTGAATTAGTACGCCAATTCTCTGACCACGTAGCTACTTTGGATTAGTACGCCAAGGCTCTGACCACGTAGCTACTTTGGATTAGTACGCCAAGGCTCTGACCACGTAGCTATCCAAGAGTTTTTTCCGGTCCGTGCCCAGGTTCATTCTTCACTCATCATTATGCCACATGAATAACAAAACCAAACCCAGTCTCCTACCTTCCTTTAGCCTAATTTTTATGTTCGAAAAATATAAAATAAATGATTTAATTGTATCTTTGATCATATAAAAAAGTGAATCTTATATAATAATTTTAAAAAAAAAGAAGTAAAGTTTTCTTTATCCATTTTAATGTCTGGTTGTGTAAAATTTTACTTAGTTAACATTATTTTAGGTTAAAAAAAAGGGGAGATATTGTAATATGTATTCCTAATTTTACTTAAACTTATTATTCTACGTTAAAATCTAAATTTAAGGCACAAGATTAAACAGTTTTTTTCTTTCAAAAATTTTGTTAGACATTCGCTATACATTTTAAATATATAAAAAAATATTTTTCCTTTAAGATTTTTTTTTCTTCTAATTTTCATCAAGATAGTTTCTTTTCAAATTGAGCTTTGTTAATGATATGGTTCATGCGCCCTTGGTGAGATATAGTTTATTATACCCCTGAACATTCGTTGTAAGATAAATACCCTGCATACGTTTACAAACATGATTTATCAGCTCACAATCGTTTCAAAAGAAGAAAGAAAGAGCTAGTTTAAACGTCGTCTAAATCGAATACAACGCGATGACTTGTAATTCCAAACGACGGCGGGTTTGACTGTGAACTACCGCCAAGTCTCTGGTACCCTCTCGCGGAAAGAGGAAATAAGCAATGGAGTAGATAGCACACGAATGAGTTTAAAAAAAAAACTAAAATTGGTCTGTTATTGCCCGTTAAAAGCCTGTTGAGGCGTACATCTAAATTTCCATAAAATGTTGCTTTTTTTCTACTCCACCCCTAGCCTCTCGTACCGTCTCTTTCTAACCCTCTTTAAACCCTTTTATCCGACTCTTTACCGCCCACTTTTAGCAGCACACTCCAGTGATGGAGTTCATGGTAATGGAGTTTGCACAGACATCAACCTTCATTTAGAGTTTGCGGGTTTGCAAGCCATTTCGTCGCACACACCAAAGATTTGGTTTTCCTCTCATTGTATTGTTGGCACGTGTTGGTATCTATAAAAACCGGAAATGGTGCAAGATATGGATTGGGACTGTTATAAAAGAAACAAGAATGGTAGACGTGATTACAAATACCAAATAATGCCTACCGTATTTCGAGAATTAAACTCAGTGAGGATTAGAATTTTACCTGCCTAAAATTCCTACAATATTGGTGGAAAATTCCCAAATATATATTAACTTATTTTCGAGATGTTAAAAGCGTTTGAGTTAATATAATTTATTTTATCTTTAATGTCATCGCCAAAGAATTTGTAAAGGAATGTTTTATAATTGCTGTCGTTTTAGTAAAGTACAGTTAGTATATTTTTAATTGTTCCAAAAGTATATATTTTAGCAATTAAAGTGGTTCAAACTTCCTCACAAAATATATTAAATGATTTAAATTTTTTTTTAAATAACAATTTTAAGTGTTTATACATAAAACATAATTTATTAAAATACCATTAATACAGAAAGAACGAAAAGTTTAAATACATTTATAGGTACATAAAATAAATAAAAGGTTATTTTTCAAAATTTTCAGAGCTGTTTGTGTTTAAAGGACAGGCAGAAAGAACTAAAATATTATAAACGATGAATAAAATTATTACTCGAGACAATAATGTCAGCATTTACTGTAGAACCTTCTAGACCAAAAATTTGTTTTTATTAAATTTAGTATTTAAGGATTTAAGCTGCGGTGGAAGGGGCTCGGAGAAAAGGTAGGTGTTTTTGCAGTTTTCATAGAAAATAATTTATTTCAGAAAAATAAAACAAATATTTCTTAAGTATGGACAAAGATTTTATTGCCCCTCACGTGTTGATATCAAAAGTTGGTCAATATCTGTCATGAGCATAGTGGCATTAGATGATGGACTTTTTAAATGAAGTAAGAAAGTTCAAATTAAATTTCAGGAGTGATCCTGGTAGGCCTATGTTGGCGAAGATAGTGCCCACTTCTGCGGATATATATGGAGTGAGTGGTTAACCAAACGAAGCCTCCAGGCATTAATCTCAGTTTTCTAAGCCTGTGCCGCTACTTATTTATTCTAGTAGCTCCTCATTTATCCTCACGAGGTTGAGTTGACCCCATTTCAGAACCACTGCTAAACAAAAGAAAGTCTGGAAGCGCAGGGGAATGAACCCGAGACCTCTGCATCTGTATCCAGAAACTCGCCTTGTGCGAATATTATAAAATTTCAAATGACTTCCAAGAAAACGTCTCCCAAATGTCATGTGCTTTTTAGACATGGATTAATCTATTGCTTTCCTTAAGCTTTGGTTATCATCCCCAAGAGCCATGGCAAGATGTAGGCCAAACGTGGAACACTACAAATCTTTTAAAATTTTATTTTAGGGTCTGCCGACAACTATCACCTATGGTTGTGTGTGACTGGTCTGATCACGGTCACCAAATGGTGCCCAACTTGTTATTCCCCGGCCGGAAATTACTAATGTCTCTAACATATTTTTCCCAATAGTGGATAATAAACAGCAACCACACTTATGTGGTTTAAAGGCCCGAACGAGTGGTAAGACGCTTTAGAACAAACAACAAAGAAAATACAAACTCAAAGAAAATACGACATATTTTAATAAAATTGACCAGTGGGTTACTCAAATAATCTGGTTTTATAGCAACGGGGAGGTCAGGGTTCGAATTCTAGCCGGGTTGAACGAGTTGTTTTCCCTAAAATTGTTTTTCACACTCTGTCCATGAAATTGCGGATACATAACCTTCATCATCGCTATTCAATTATTGTAACGAAACGCGTAATCCTGGGTCGGTAGTAATAATTGCTTGCAAAAAAAAAAATTACAACATTTTATAATATACTTTACATTTTAATTTTTTTTTTTTAGATATTTAACGTGAACTTTCCGAACCGACTGATTATATCAGCACACAACTTATAAACTAACTCAAATCTAAAAGTGACAAAACAACCAGTTCCCCAGCCATTTATTCATCCCTATTAAAGGAGAAACGACAAATTTCACCAATGATGTGTTCGGTCATGTTGGGAATCGAACCCAGAACAAATAGCTCAGTACGTAGACAAGATATCTACTGAGTAAAGGTGTGGGAAGACATGTTTGCTACTAGCGAGCCCCACCGGTGGACATGCGAACTAAACGTCAATCTCATTTTGGTTTGATGACGAAAGAGAGGTCTGAACAAGAATTTGGGTCGTATGTACTTAAATATGTTTTTTTTTTACTAATGCGGTCTACCACTTTCTCCAAGGATTTTACCTTCCTAATACTTAATAAGTGCAATAAAATGCTCATAGCACGATAGAAAGATTTATATACACGGAATTTTATACCATATTTTTTTTCCTGTTGGCTACTTTTAAAACTTTGCATACATGACACAAAGTCGAAGGCAGTCCCGACCTGTAAAACATCTACATAGAATATGTCGCAACATCAGTTAGCAGCAAACTGTTCTAAAGTGGTTTCGTGTCTACAGTTCCAACAAAACATCCCTCTAGGGTAGAACAAATTTCCCGGCTACGTTTATTATTTTTATTATTATTATTATTATTATTATTACCAAGCGGCATAACCTCCCCGCGGCAGTGCGAAGAAAACCGGGGTAGAGAACAATGACGAACGAAAAGGCGTCGTGTTGTTGTGGTGGAAAACAACAACTTTTTCCCCCTGTGGTTCGGACAAAAAACAAAAACAAAAAAAAATACAAATGGAAATGCTTTTTATGAAGTTACTGACGCAGTATAAGCCAAAAGATTACTAGCGTTGTTTGTGATATAGACTAAATAAAATGGCACATCCTTTCCAACCTCTCGTCGCCNCCCCCCCCCCCCTCCCATCCCTTCTCATCAAACCTGTTCAAAGTTTTCGTCAACAAACAAATCTTGACCCTGACCATTGCTAGATTTTTTTTTTAATCTTGTAATTTAATTACAAAGGCTTCTAACAAAATAATATATTGGATACACATTGTAAACCATATTTGGAAAACCCACCGAAAAAAACATTCAACCTGGATTCGAGCTTCGATATTCCAACCATCGACCAAAAACAAACGAGATGGGTGTGGCATCTTTTACTGCGTGTTTACTGGTATGGGTATGAAACAAGTCAATAGAAGGAGATTACAATTAAATTAACCCTCTAAAAATATAACAAATAAGTTCACAAAATAAACAAAGTTGACAGATTAAAATTATAAATTAAATGTAAGGTCATTAGAATAACATAATAAGTCCACTTCAGTGGCAGAACGATCTAAGGCATCACACTCGTGTTGGATTAGTCTGCTGTTGACCGAGAGATCGAAGTTTGAATCCTGGCTTGGTCTACTGAGGGTGGTTTTTCCAAAATGGTTTCCTACTATCCTTCCACGCAAATTAGGGTAAACTATCTCTAAAACGCTTCCTTCCTCATCCCTACTTATTATAGTAATTATTGTATGGACAGGTAGTATTAATACGCTTCGGTGACCACGTGATCTAACGCGCTACTTTCGCAGTAGATTAAACTGCCGAAGACAAAGAGATTGAGGCTCGAATCTCAGTGGGGTGTACTGAGGGTATTTATTTAAAAATGATTTTCAGCTATCTCTAAGCAAATGTGGGTACATTTCCTCTAAATATAACCTGTATAATCCTTAAAACCATTCACGTAATTAGTACATAAGCATATAATTCGAACGGCTAGTAAGACGCAGTGCTAAAAAAACGGTGGGGATAAAAAACCATAGGTATGGAATGAGCTTCAAAGATTCTTTTGATAATCAATTATTGTGAAATTCTAGAAACTAAGACTAGTAGCTAGATGAATGAAAATGTACACAAGGCCTATCTTATCAACATATATTATCTTTGAAAACCTAAATGTGAAATAATACAACTAACAATAATTTTATGATAGTAAACTATAGTAGAGTTCTGAAAGAAAGGTCCTTTTAAAAATTATAAACAATTCCTTTTCTTTTCGGTCAACATTAATAACATTTTTAATTTTTTGCTTTATTAGTAGTAGAATTTTATGAATATTGATTAGGTCTATCAAAAGCTAATGTTGCAGTTTACATGTCTCTACGTTTAAATATAGGAACATTGTTTAGTCACTTTTAGTTGTGTTATAACATTTGAAGATTATAGAATATATTTATGATTTAAATAATCACAATAATTTCACGAGAAAAACAAAAATTAAAACTGTGGTTGAAAACGCAAAAAAAAACTGTTTTGGCTCACGTATTTATCTTCCCAGCCTACTGTTTAATTCTCTTTATTCCGTTGTGTTAATTCCAACGTTATACGCATGGTTGTATTCATTGTTTCTCAAACAATAGTCGGATAACAAACGTGTCGTTATAATTTTGTAAATTTTTATTACGACAAATGGTGTAAAAAAACAAACAACTAAAGTAAGAGTATATTTGTCCTTAAAACATCACGACGAGTTTTTAACTACATAATTATTTTAATTTAATCTCACACTGGCACATTAATTAGGCCTTTATGGCAACATACATAAAAGTGCATGGTGTGTTTGCAAAACACAATATCAAGAGAAAAAAAAAGTTTTTGTGCATCTGTTTTCGCTACGTTAAAATTCAAACAGTAAGATCCTTCTTGTATACGTGGTTAGCTGGCTTACTGAAACCATAATTAATATTCGAATATTTACACAACTGAGAAAAATGAAAATAAAAGGAATTGCACCAGAATTTAGGTTATGTTGGAGTGGTAAAAAATCTGGGGAAAAATAATGTATGTACAACCTGTTTAGATTCAAACCCCACATTTATTCATCAGCCCGCACGTGGACAAACTGTCCAAGTCATGTGATATGTTTGATGGGACGGTGATGGTAAGGTCAGGGTTTAAATAATGGTAGGATGTATCTCCCCCACTAAATGGTTCCTCAGTCTCTCTCACAAGCAAATACAGGTTCACTCCGTTTACCTTGAAAGGTTACAGGCTTGCCTTGACTGATTAACACCATGATCCTATCTTATAGACTACACCACAGTTGTAACCAATCAAGGTTAGCTTGATACCATCTAAAGTAAACGAAGGATATCTCGGACGGTTAGTAAGATTAATGTACTAAAAATGTATCATTAAATTTTAGCTTTAATAATCAAATAGCCGAAGCTATTAGGTATGCATTTTAGTGAGGGCTCACTCTACACAGATATCATATTCTTAAAATTGAAAAATGACGCCTGGACACGGGAATCAAACACGGCCAAAGGTCCCGGGTTCGATTCCCGTGCCCAGGTGTCATTTTTTCAATTTTCAGAACTTTAACTTTAATAATATGTTCTTACAGAGAATTTTTTTTTTCCATAAGTAGAGAAAAGTGGCAATTTTTTTTTTTGTCCATAAGTAAAGAAAAGTAGGATTCTTTTTTTTTTATTCCATTGTTTTTCTGTGTGGATACACCCTTGTATTACATATAATTTATGTTCACACTCGTTTTGTCAACTCAGACAGACACGCAACTATGTGCCTCTCACTTAGAAAAATGAAAATAGATTTTAGTTGGGACAGTTGATGACAAAATTATCCACTTAACCCCACACTGTTCTCTGGTTTTTAGGTGATCGTGGAGATTTTAGAGTTTGATTACTGGCGTTGTGTATTAAGCGTTATCCCCCACTCTGACTTTCCGTTATTTTTCTTACCCTCCCTTCACGCAAATTAGGGTACAATTTATTTAAATTATACCTTCCTCGTGTCTACCCGATTAGTGTGAATTTGTGTAGAGATTCTAGACGAGTGGTGAGACGCGGTTGGGGCACGTGAAAACAGTATAATCCAAGTAATTACAATGTACACTCATTTGAACAAAAAAAAAACACTATATGAGGTCAACCAGCAAGTGAGCTATACCGACCAAGCGGCCGCCACCTTTAGAAGATGATAGTGCCAATATTTGCGGATAGAGGATGTCATTGGGTTAGTACAACGAACCCTCCGGCCGTTAATCTAAATTTTCTAGACAAGAGTCGCTAATTTATTCAAGTAGCTCCTCATTTGTCCACACGAGGCCTAGTTTGACCTCTTTCCAGATTTGCTTAATTCATAAACAATTCTGGAAACGCGTGGGATCGTACCCAGGACTTCTGTATTTGTATCCAGGAAGGACGACCACTAGAGCACATAACATCTAAATGATAATAAAAGTGTTTGTCTGTGTGCGATGCTCAGCCAAATCTACGGCACGCAGAGATCTGAAAATTTTTAACACAAATGGACGGAAGAACACCTCGAAGCAAGATTTTAAAATTTTAAGTAAATTTTTAACTAAGCCATTTTTTTAACAAATTTATGAAGAAGATATTCTTAATCTGGTTTAGAATTACGTTTCTATTTGAAATTGGGCACCATTGGGGAAGGGGGGGGGGGTTGCTTATATAATTATTATGCCACAGTAGGTAACGGGCAACGCCGTGCAGGATTGCTAGTATCATAATAAAACCGACATTTGGGTGAAATAATGTTATTCGCATGTAATTATTATTATTATTATTATTATTATTACTAGCATCGCGTCTTACTACCCGTTCGGGTTATACGCACTTACGTTAATGTGTAATGGTAGGGTGATTGTGAGATGAAATTGAGGACCTACAGTTTAACGTGGGATCCAAACTACGGTTGTGATTAATACACTTCTTGTAAGAGGTGAAGGAAGGGTTTGGTAATCAGATAAATCTGTGCCGGGACCGAGGATTGAACCCCGGACCCCAGCATAAAAGTCAGACACCTTACCCCTAGACCACCAGGTCTATTCGCATGTAATGTATCCGTATCATATATGTCTACCACCAGTGTATTGTACTCACAATAGTATATTGTACTCCCTTTGTCACCTAGTATCAAATAAAATTTAGTTTTAAGGTTTATTTTGGTTGCAGTTATTTAAGATTTACCTAATAAAAACAAGTTTGGTGAAAAAGGCAATTCAAAACAGTACCATTTCTTTAAAATGCATTTTCATTCAACTCGTTTGTAGATCAGCACCGTTGGTCACAAGGTACAAATAGTCAGGTTCGTATTATACTCGACTGACACTATTACGTGGACGAGAAAGTTGAGATTAGAGTACAGTCCGGATTAATTGAGGGTAGATTTTTTATACATGTGAATTTTTATGGTGGTATTTGCATCCGTTCTACACGCTTATGCAAGTGCATTTTCTTTATGAAGACGTAAAAGTGGACGCGAAAAATGGTCGTGTTTTACAGTTTTTACGTAAGTTAAAAGCTTTTTTTTTTTGGTCAAAATAAAAAATAAAAATTTTCCAGTACAAATACATTAATTTTCTTAACATGGTGATATCAAAAGTTTTTTTTTAAATATCTATCAAGGGTGTCCTGAAATTTAATAAAACCTTTTTATCTACATTTAAAAAAGTTTCTCATCTAATGCTGCTATGCTCATGACAAATATTGAACAACCTTTGAACCCACTTCAATGCCTCCATGGTCTAAGGCGCTACTCTCACAATAGACTAAAGTGCCGAAGACTGAACGATCGGGGTTCCATACCAATCGGGTGTACTGAGGGTGGTTTTCCTAAATGGGTTTTCATTCTCCATCCACGTAAATGCAGGTACAGTTCCTATAAATTCAATATTACCAAACCCTAGCACATTAGTGTAATTAGTATATAGACGTATAAATAGAACGGGTAGTAAGAAGCTCTGCTAAAGAAAGTTGACATCAGGTGAATCGACGTTGATTAAAATTTATTGGAACAATATTTTATTTATTTTGGTCAAAAAAAGTGTTTCTATAAAAACTGCAAAACCACTTACCTTTTCTAGCGTTCCCTTCACCCCACCCCCCTCCACCTGAACTATATATATTTTCTTTATTCCAAATATTAATGTATTGTATAATCCTTGGTTTAACACTTATTAACTAAAAACAACAAAATATTAATTTTAATAATGACAACATTGATAGTTATTCAAATACAAAAAATAGAAATTAATTAGACAAACTAGTTGTAAATTTTAAATATATCACATTATTTTATTTTACAATTTTATACAAATTAGTCTTTCGAGTAAATTTTTTAAATGTTACGGTCGACGCGCAAGAAAAAATGGTCCACCTTATTTATTTTTTTAGAGGGAAGACATACATTTTAATACTCTTTTACCCACATACGTCGCTTAGTAAATAACATTCTAGTCTATTAGCAAGTGTGATTACACTCTTCAAAGTTATGAAACTGTTGGTAAAATGAATTACTTCTCTTTTTAAAAAAAAATTCGAAGCACCACCTCCCCCCAAAAACACCCCAGCTCCACTTTAAAATACAAAATCACTTTTATAAAACGAGTGTTAAAAGGAGTGTTAAGTGTTCAAAAGAAGCAATTTCACTTCCCCTACCCGCACCCCATCATCCAACCCTTTTTTTTTATTTTGCATCCTCCACACAGTAATTCGTAGCGGTGTAACCAACTAATAAACAACGATCAACTCGTTGACGATGGTCCGTTTATAACTGTATTTTTTTTCCCACCCTTCCCTCTTTCCAGTGGAGTGCTTTGTGAAACGGTGAAGGATGTGGACGTGTTACGTAGCCCATCACTCGAATAGATGGTCTGGGCTCCTCATGTCGCCCAACTGTCAGTTGTTCCGGCCAATGAAGTTAGCGAGTTGAAAATGAAGAAGAGTCAGTGAAGGATTTTAAAACCGGAAGATAGAGCGACACAGGATGCATAGACAGGAATAAGGAGGGAGGATAATGATACGCGATGGACCAAGGAGGGAGGATAGTGATACGCGATGGACCAAGGAGGGAGGATAGTGATACGCGATGGACCAAGGAGGGAGGATAGTGATATGCGATGGACCAAGGAGGGAGGATAGTGATACGCGATGGACAAAGGAGGGAGGATAGCGATAAGCGATGGACAAAGGAGAGAGGATAGAGATAAACGATGAACAAAGGAGAGAGGATAGAGATAAGCGATGGACAAAGCAGGTAGAATAGTGGAGAGTGATAAGAGTGAGGAAGAAATACAGTATTGGATTATCATAAAACTATTAAAACTATTAAATACATTAAATAAAGTCATAAAATAAGGAAAAAAGATTAAGAAGAAAGAATTTTTTTTTCAGGAAATGAAATAAAATATATGTATTGGTAAAATAAACTAATGTATTCCAAGGGATATATTAGATGAATATTTTTTAAAGATATATAAGAATCGTAGACAGGGTAGGGGGTAAGAAGATAATCAGAAAGGTGACAGATATAATACACGAAAAAGATAGGTGGAGAGAGTAAAAACTATTGTATAAGGTAATAGCAGATAAGTATATAAAGAAAGTTTAATATAAACAAAGGAAGGAGGTAAATTTAGCGAAAAGAAAAGTATTGTAAAGCAAGGATAGAACTTATACAAAGGAAAAATATTTGAGGAAAAAATAAATACTTTAAATAAATGAAAGATGAGAAAGGGCGGGATAAACTGTTATTTAAAAATAAGAATATTGTTTGGGAAGGTTAAGCTTACGTATCGTACTAGAGTATCATGTGTGGGAGAGAAAGATGATTTGAAAAAATTGAAGGTTTGAAAATGAAAGTCATAAGAAGATAATATTGAAAGAGGACGAATAAATGGTACAAACTAGTTTATTAAGGAACAAGGGAAATAGAGATAAAGATGAACCAATAAGAAATATATATATATACATAAGTTGAAAAAGATAGAAGGAAGGTTAGCTAGTAAAGAGCTAAGGAAATTTGTACGAAACAAAAGTATTATTTTTTTTTAAATTGAGAAGAAGATAAGAACCAACAGACATGGAGAGGTCGCGATAAAGATGTTGAAAAGACAAAGTCATGGTGAAACATAGATTGCAGGAAGAAGGAGGGAAGAAGGACTAGACTGCTGGATACATGTTAAGGAGGCGGGGGGGGGGGGGGAAGAGGGGTAAGAGGATGTGCGCGGAGGGGAAAGTTCGTCTGGCGGAAATAATTAACAAGCCGCTGAGCTCTACTTACCGGCTCCATGCATCATTCTCTGTAGGGTGTTAGCGCCGCTAATACGTCGGAGGATGTTCCGCCCGCAGACGATTTTAATACTTTTCTCTACCTACAGTAAGCGGAAAAAAAAAGTAATAATGGTGGAGTGTCAGAAGAGAAGTTTCTAGGCCGATAGCCAGCGGTTGGACTAGAGTTTGCAAAAAAAAAAAAAATATATATATATATATATATATATAAAAAAAAATTCAACGCTATTAATTATTTTCTTAGCATAGAAATTTACTCCTAGTTTATGCTGAAATATAAGCAACCTATCTATGGTGTAGCTTAAAAAATATAACCATTGCATATTCTATCAAGGCACACTGCAAGCTCACCTTTGTTGCTTCAAATATGGTGTAGCTTAAAATATAAAATCATAGTGTAATCAGTCAACCTATAGCCTTACTGCCAGTCTACCTTGCTTGGTTTATCTATTGTGTAAATAATAATATATTACTATAGTTTAATCAGTCTTTTTACAGTCATAGTGACAGTCTCTCTTGCTTGGTTTCTCTATGGTGTAACTAACAATATAGGACAATAGCGTAATCCTCCAAGACATTATGAAAGATTATTTTTGCTGGTTCCAATTTGGTGTAGCTTATAAGTCATAAGATAGGATAAATATAAATTCAAGGTAGGACTGTGTGCTATTTTCATAAATAAGTATGGCCTAGTTCCGTGAATTGATTAATATATTATAATTTTAACCAATTAATTTACAATCACTACAAAAATAGATTAGACACGTCGAAAATTAGATTTAATAATTTATTTGATCAAGCGGACCGATGTAACGAACAAGTACTTTCTTATATAAAGGTTATCGGTAAGAATAAAATCTATTGAATTTTCGTCGCGAATAGTTTGGTAAAATTGATCATTAGAGCATATTTATTGAGAAATTTCAGATTAATTTTCAAATCCACGTTTATTTTGTTTTTTTCCAAAGTTAATTTAAGTTCCAAATAAGACCTGCCTCAAAACTTATACTATTTAAAGTCTGTTTTTGAAATGTGCGCCACCAACAGATACGTTAAATTCCGGTCGTCGACTATTAATCGTTTTTTTATTGTAAATATTCGTAATGGATTGTGGTGCACATTTAAAACACAGACTTTGAAAATATAATGAGTTTGGGGCCGGTTTTATCTGAATAATGAACTATATATATAGTTATGTAACGAAATTGATAAGATACGGTACAATGTAAGACGCGAGCTAGTCTATGCACATATAGAGCCGAAAACTTAAAATGAGTGGGAAATATTATTATTATTACTATTATTATTAGCAGCACCGCGTCTTACTACCCGTTCGGGTTATACGCACTTTACGCTAATGTGTAATGGTAGGGTGATTGTGAGATGAAATGTAGGACCTACAGTTTAACGTGGAATCTGAACCACGGTGGAGGCCTGACATTCCCCACATTCACAAGTTGTGATTAATACACGTCTTGTTAGAGGTGAAGGAGGGGTTTGGTAATCAGATAAATCTGTGCCGGGACCAAGGATTGAAACTCGGACCCCCAGCACAGAAGTCTTAAACCTTAACCCTAGACAATCAGGTCACCAAGAGGGAAATACTCGTTATCGGTTATGATGTTTATGTTGCCAGATCTCTAATTAAAACTTTTTATTAACCAACTTTATTAAATCGGGGACAAATGGTCACCTTAAATGATTAATATTTAGATTCAAGCACTGTCAAACATGAACTGGGTTCCCCAAGACCAAGTAGTTAGTTTCCCCAAACCACTTAGTCAAGGAGACAGGCTGTATTATCATTATAGCCCAGCTGTAATGAAATGTAGACACGACTACGCATCAGTGCATGCTCTGGTCTTAAGATCAATAAAGGTCGGATTCCCGTAATGCTAATGTATACGTTAGTACGTTGATGAAAGACCGACCGTGCGTGCGCAACACAGCACCGAGAATGAGGATGAGTTCCCCAAAGGGTCATTTGGTGACCGCCCTAAAGATATTCATAGGGAAAGGACAAAATTAATTTGGATGAGGGACTTCATGCCAAAAAAATATTCAATTGTTTAGTACGAGAGAATGTAAACTTAGGTCAATTTATAAAATTAGCTTTACAAAAAAAATAGACATTTTTGAAATGAAGGTGAACTGGCGGTCGAGGGGTAAGGTGTCAGACTTCTGTGCTGGGGTCCGGGGTATAATCAGCAGTCCCGGCATAGCTTTATCTGATTGCCAAACCCTTCCTTCACCTCTGACAATACGTGTATTAATCACAACCTTAGTTCGGATCCCACCAACTGTAGGTCCTCCATTTCATATCACAACCACCCTACCATTTCTCATTACCATTTGTATAGCCCGAACGGGTAGTAAGACGTGGTGCTAATAATAATAATAATAATAATTATTATTATTATTATTATTATTATTATTATATTTGAAATTTGTTTCAAATCAATTTGGATTGATATTTTTTTTTAACTACATGTAGCTGGCAAACCCGTTTGCAAATTGCGCAGTACTTAGGTAAAAATAAACAAAAATAGGCTACTGTTTTCTTTAATTAAGACTTTGACCAAAACCAAAGAAAATAATTATTACTCTAAAATGAATAAAGCACAAAGATACGTGAATTTTAATTTTAAAGAAACTTTATTTAAAAATGTACAATGTTTAACATGAACAATGTACAAGTTACAAAGTGTTTGAGTAAACTTCAGTTTGGACAACATTATTTGTTAGAATTTCGTTCATTGTCCCAGCGGTTCTAGATAGGCGTCTAAGGAGAAATGGTTGGCCTGAAGAGGTTGGGGGGAGTTTTCCAGGTTAGGGCTTCAAGGGGTACCACCCACCCCAAAATAGGTACAATAGTCCCAGCGGTAGCTTGGATGCTCCTGGGGAGGGGGCGGAGGTGACCTTTTTAATTTTCGGTAAAAAAAAAATTGTAATAAAGCTATACATAATTCAAAACAAATATTTAATTTAATATTAATTTCTATTTAATCTAGTCTCAAATCAAACTTTATTCAATCTAGTTTCAAATACCAAACATTTATATCAAATTCCTAAAGTTTGAAGAGTAGCTTGGAGTGCTTTGTTTAACCACAATAGAGAAACTTTCAGACCAAATCCAAGTATTATTTTTTTCTCTATTAATCTAATATTTCGTTCGCTCATCGCCTTAGATACGCAGAATTATTCAAACCAAATGATGAATTCATCTAACACAATATACAGCATGTGCGAATGAGTTATCTTTTGAATTTAAAGATAAGTTGTGTAACTAAATAGCTATTTCCTTACTATTACTAACTACTATTTTACACTATAGTTAAAGATAGCTATATTTTAAAAATCTAATCCTTTTAATGATGTTATACGTATGATTAATTAAATTAATATAGTATTACTTAATAATTTAAAATTCACGTCAACAAATTTCTTGTAGACGTTAAATTATTACACTAAACCAATCAAGTTAGTAGCTTGATTAAATTATCTTCAATCCATTGTATGATTAAATTTATCATAAGAAAAGATTTATAAAAAAACTCAAAAATTAAAACTCGCAAGGGAAATTTAGAAATACCAATTACAAAAAAAATATAAAAATAATAAGAATGAGCTTATTTGAAGATATTTTGACTGTAGACTCTGCTTTGGTTAAACGCTGTATATATGTAAATATATATTTTTTACATAATGTTTTATTCATAGTCTAGTCATATTAACATAGACTGTACAAAAGAGAGGAATAAAAAAAAAGGAAAGGGGTTGAGTTAGCGGTGATGTTGGGTAAAATTCGAGGCTGTGGTGGTAGCAGTGGTTTGTGAAGATTGTTAATAATTTGTGTTTTAACGGGCAGTAGAGACGTCGCCATAAATAAACCTAGTCCTGCTGTAGAAAATATGGTAGAATATCAGAGGGTGGCAGACGTTCACTACACTTCAACCAGGTGGAATGAACTTGCGGTAAATCGGAGAACCTGTGGGTTTTTTTTCTCTCGTAAGTTGGTCACAGTTGCTCGCTCAACCGGTCTTGTGGTCAGTTATAATATTCAAAAGTTTTACCTAAACTTTCCTCTATGGACACAACCATCTTCCTCCCCTCTAACCTTTTACCCATTAACCACCACGGAACGTCAGTAATATACCTGAACAAATAAAGCGTTGTGAAATCAACATTTCATTGTGAGTTATGTACATGATTTGACGCCACTGGTTAAATACACTCAGTTTAACTAAAAAAGGTAACAAACCAAGAGAAATCTGCGAAGCGAGTTAGACAAATTCGAATATAATCTTGAATTGTAGCAAACATTATTCGTGAATTCTGAATAGTTTAGACTATACTATTATCCAAGTTTAAGTATTTTATTATTATTATTATTATTAGCACCGCGTCTTACTACCCGTTCGGGTTATACGCACTTACGCTAATGTGTAATGGTAGGGTGATTGTGAGATGAAATGGAGGACCTACAGTTTAACGTGGAATCCGAACCACGATGGAGGCCTGGCATTCCCCACATTCACAAGATATCTTGTCAGAGGTGAAGGAAGGGTTTGGAAATCAGATAAATCCGTGCCGGGACCGAGGATTGAACCCCGGCCGCCAGCACAGAAGTCTGACACCTTACCCCTAGACCACCAGGTCACCTAATTTTAAGTATTTTGAAATGTGATATTGTCATATCGGAAATAAAATATAAAAAAAGTTGCGGTTACTTTAGTTTCGTGAATCTTTAAAGAAATTTGTGAAGTTGACCTATTTTATTGAACTATTTTATTGACGCACATCGACAATGATGATGATTGAGAATATAAACACCTGTACCAGAGGTAGCCAACCCCACGCTTGTGGGCGCATGTCCACCCCTCGGTCCTTTTTAATGCACTCACCAAAATATTCATTCTGAAATTTAGTTTTTTTAAATGTATTGACACATTTTCCACACATGTCAAAAATTTCAATAAACAAATGTTTTGATATCAAATTATATGGTGGAACCCGCCTCTTTGGCGTAGTTGGCTAACACGCTTGTCGTATTGAGCCCGACTGCTGAGGACTGGGAGATAGAGGTTCGAATCTCGGTAGGGTTTTTCCACTCTCCCTCCACGCAAATGCGGGTTCACTTCCTTTAATTCAACCTTCCCAATTCCTAATCCAATAGTGTAATTAGTACTTAAAGCTTATAACCCGAACGGGTAGTAAGACGCGGTGCTAAATAAAAATAATAATAATATATGGTGGACACACAGAAATGTTGGGCGATATATTCATTCAAAGATTAGCTCACTTTCATGAAAAAAGCTTATGATTTTTTTTAATCCATTTAATATCGTTGATATCAGTATCATAGACAAATTTATTAATAAAATGTACGGAACTAATATTAGTTGGAATCAGATATTTACGAACTACAGAACAATTATCCTTCAAGACGTGTCATACAGACAAAAATATCTGGAAAACAGTATACCACACAACATTTATTTTGCTGAATATCTTGACGATGAAGATTAAATCATATTTTGGATCATATTTTCTGTATTAATCAGTATTATTCATAGATAAAATTGTGAAAAACAAAATATAGATCTCGCCTTTCAGATTCTAATCTAATGAACTGACTGTTTAAGAACTGTAGAATTAATTAATGATTCCGACTTATTTTTATGATATCAATCTTACTGACTTTTTTTTAGTGTTTTTCTTTTATATGACCCACCAGTCCAACATGGGTACGGTAGAACTGGTCCGATGGTTGAAAGACCATCCAATTAGTAATTGTCAGTTGTTTGCAGAGTGGTGTGCAGTGATGTTTTCAATGTTTAAGTGAGAGAGAGAGGGTGTAAATTAGTGGTGCATGAAGGTTTTAAATATTCTAAGGCGGACAAGACACAAACGGGCCAAAAGTGGTGGTGTTCAAGAAGGAAAGGGTGTTTGGCGCATTCATTTACAGATGACGCGGGTGAACCTAACCTAACCTCACTCCCCTCCAACTCCTTTGTAATAACCATCGGACCAGTTCGACAACACCCGTCCAACATCTTAGCTAAATCAGTAGCCTAGTAGTCTGTGTGTTGTGTGTCTGTTCTAGATTTAAGTTAGTTTATAAGAGGTGTGTTGATATAAATCAGTAGGCTCAGAAAGTTCATGTTAAATACCTCTGAAAAATAAACTCCACAATATTTCCTCCATCCTGATGCATATACATTTTTTCAATATCTTAATAGGTACTAGACACAAATCATACATCTCGCAATCAAAATAATGTTCACATAATCAAAGTTCGAATTCAATTGTTATGCCTACTAACCGGGAACCTAAATAAAAGATTACGCTCAAAATAGAAAATAAATCGAAATTGGTTTACTACATTCTTCATTTGACAACAGGGAAATTGAAATAAATCTAACACTTTTTTTCCCTTTAAATAATTATGTATTCATTTACTTGTATATTTTTTAAATATGGTAGAACGGTTCCACTCGTCTTAATCACACTTTTTACTTTATCGCAAGCCCTCAAATAGAGAAGTATTGTGATCGAAAAAAAGAAAAATCTAGCTTCAGATTTTGAAAAATTTCAACGTTTCTTGACTCCTGAGATAAAAGTGGTTTAAGAACCCTTGCACTTTATGTGGGGATAAACTAAAAGTGAATTTTTTTTCTTTCAATTCTATTAGAAAAGTTTATTAGGTCTAGCTTTCGTTTCAGGTTCTCCAAACATAGAGGTTCTTAGATGTTATCGCTAGATGTCCTGTATAGAAGATTTATTGGTTTCCATTTCCCCCCCAAAAAAGTTCGTTTTTTTTTTTTTATTAATTTGATATGTTTCCGGTTCCCCCAAAACAAGGGTTTATAGAAGATATAATTAATCCCATTTCTGTTTCTGGCTAAACCACCTGCGCCATCCTTTCTATCCTCTTCCCCAACCCACGAAATTTTGAACATTTAAATTATGTCCCTTTTCTGTAGGGATATCCCACAACATTTATTTTGAAATGTCTTTAAGTATTTATTTTCCAGCAAGAAAATTTAATTTTCAGGCCTAATAATTTATTTAAAAATAAATAAAACGGGATAGATACTAGTTATTACTTTACAAGGTGGATCCGAAACAGTTAGATGGTTAGTAACTTTAAAATGAATACTTTAATTAAAAATTAAATATTCACTAGCTAAGTAAAAGCAAACTACATACTGCTTTTTTGTATTTTTTTGAAGATGTCACTCGGGTGAGCATCACCGGACGTCAGACAAACCTCAGCAAGTTGCCCATAACTTTCCTCTGCATAGATCGTCTCAATGTTTCTGCCCCACTCTATATATAATCAAAATATCAGTTGCATTTCCTTCTTTTGTTCGCTTTCTCATATTATTCGATTAAAACGTCTACCAAGGTGTTCGGCTATAACAGGAGATATTTCCATTGTATTAACTTGCTCTCCCTCTGAGAATGAAGACATCATTGAAAACCCTCCAACCAGTTGACTTCTAGACATTGTTCCGACTCCCCACTTCGAATTTTGTAACCTTCATTCTAAATCAAATCTAGGAGGCTGTGAATAAAAACGACGTGAGAACTCAACTCAAGGTGGGGGGTGGTTTGGACAGGGATTGCCAGTGAAGAGCTCCTACGTCTTCCAAATAGCCTTCACCCTCATTCTGTTCACCCTCCACCTCCCCTTTCACCCTCCTCTCTAAAACCCTCTTGGATTGTTATGACGGCCATCAATCACGGTCGTGTCCCCCGCAAAGTCGAGGCGACAAGACAAACACCCTTTTCGTCGAGATTCTCATCCTCTCTACGTCCCTACTCGTAACATTGTGTTGTGTGCTTAGGGAATACACTCGGCGGCAAATTATGAGGGGACTGCAGGGAATATCATTCCTTCTATCTACTATACTCGGTGACAGTCTCAGAGAGTACTAGCAGGCATTATGGAGGAGAAGTCATCTTCTATTTCCATCAGATATACTCGGTGACAACCTACAAGAACACTTTCTTACTCTATGGTATATTAGGAATTCGAAAGTTTATTGCCGCATTTACTAAAGTATGCCACCTATCTCCATCCAACCAGTCCACCTCATTACACCCTATATCTTTCAGGTACATTCTAATGTTTTCCTCCCATCTGCATTCAGATCTTCCCCATAACGTTTACCAGTCAGTATCATGCACATGGTTCTAAATTCTTTCATTCAAGCTGCATGTCCTGCCCCACCGTAATCTAATATTATCATAATAATGTATTTTGATTAGTACAGAGTGTGCAATTCATCATTATGTAACCTCCTCCACTCCTCAGTAAAGAATAACTTGTATTATTATTATTATTATTATTAGCACCGCGTCTTACTACCCGTTCGGGTTATACGCACTTACGCTAATGTGTAATGGTAGGGTGATTGTGAGATGAAATGGAGGACCTACAGTTTAACGTGGAATCCGAACCACGGTGGAGGCCTGGCATTCCCCACACTCACAAGATGTCTTGTCAGAGGTGAAGGAAGGGTTTGGTAATCAGATAAATCTGTGCCGGTACTGAGGATTGAACCCCGGCTGCCAGCACAGAAGTCTGACACCCTACCCCTAGACCACCATGTCACCAATAACTTGTAAAATTACTCGTTTGTATATTCTGAGACTTACATTCCTTGACATCATGAGATATGTCAAAATCTTACTGACCTCGTATTAACACGCATTTCAAGAATGTATTATTTTCCTAATTTCTAATCTAATACCGATATTGCAAGTTAAAATTGTTTCTAAATATTTAAACTCGCTAACCATGTCAAATTATATGTTCTTCAAAGTAATCTTTAAATTATCGTCCCCAATTTGTGTTTTATGTGTGTTCATATACTTTTAGTCTTTTCACCGTTCACTTCTAATCCTATTTCCTTACTAATCTAAAATATAATTTCTTGAAACATCTTCTTACTATTACCTAACAAAGCTAGATCATCTGCGTACCCTAATAGCCTCATTGTAACGTTTAATGTCAACCCTTCCCTACTCTATTGCATTGTCCTAATAACATACTCTAAGGCTAGATTAAAAACTAACGGGTAAAGTCTTATTTACTTGTCTCAACCCACTTTGTATTTCGAACGTATCTAATAAGTGACATCCAATCCGTACTCTGAGACCCTAACATGTGTATTAATCAAACATACCTCGATTAGACTGACAAGTTCCTGGGGTATCCCAAGCTTAGCTGAAATTTCATATAATTTGTTTATTTTGAATGAATAACAGGCCTTTTTAAAATATATGTATAATTGACATACCTTCCTGTTGTGATACCACTTTTTTTTATATTTGTTGAATAGTAAAAACTCTGATCCGTTATTGATCTAGTTTATCAAAATCCACAGTGATGATTCCTAATTATTTCATCTGCATATGAAGTAGATCTCATTAAAATCTATTTTATATACAATTATTTTATAACATTTTGGAAGTAGTGAGATAGTCTATAGTTTATTACAATATGTGATATCTCTCTTTTTGAAAATGGGTTTTATAATACCTTCCTTCCATTCTTATGGCAAAACCTCATGGTTCCATATGGAACATAGAATTTTACGAGTTTTTATTAATATCATTTCACCACCTCCGTTTATTAGCTCTACTGTAAATGAACCTCCAAGAATACTGCGGGTATTAAATAGGAGGGATATTTTCCCTAGTCTATACTCAGCAACAACCTCAGAGAGCACTAAGGGTCTTATGGAGGATAAACCACATCCTTTTCCCCTCAGCTATACTCGGCGACAATCTCTGAAGCAGCTGTAGGTCTTATGAAGCAGAGATAATCTTCCCTTGCCCTTGAATATACTCATTGGCAATCTCTAAAGGCATTGCAGGTATTAATGAAGGAAAGATACTCAACTTTCCTTTCTCTCAGTTATACTAACTAACAACCTCTGAAGGCACTCCAGGTTTTATGAAGGAAATATCTTCTTTCTCCATCAGCAAAGTGTTCGACAAAACTCCAGCCTAACAATCGTTAATATGTTAGACATGAAACTAGGAAAATAACATGTCGGCAAGCGTGGACAATCTATCATTGCAAGTTTTTTTTTATTCTATGAAAGGCCAGAACACGAACAACAACGTGGTTATCTGTCAGTGGGACTGTAGTTCCCCAAGAGATTGTAACCGAATATAGATAGTGCACCACACAGCTAAAAGGGTCATAAATAAAGTCACATAGTTTGATAAAGGAGCAATAAAAGTCGATACACTTTTGAAAATTTTCCCTTCCTGAGTGTAAAATTTTAAATTATGAGAATTTTTTTTTTTTCGATGAAGCACAATTTTTAATTTCCTGACCAACCAATTGCTGTATTATCATAAACATCGATGCGTACCTTTACTAATGTTTTCACTTATATATATAAAACTACAAATTAAATTAGTGAAGTTTTAATGATTTACTTAAAACTTTAATGAAAACAATGTACTTTTATAGTAATAAAAATGTTTTAAAAAAAAAGGGCCTGTTCAACAATATTATGATGTTCACAACAAAAAACCTATTTTAAGTATCTTCTCGTACGGTCCCTAGATGACGGGAAGTCCAGAGTTCAAACCCCGGAAGTGTGTTCTGTGAATTAAAAAAAATTCTTAAGTGGTTATTTGACTCACTTTTCATATGGAGCACCTTATCTGACAGATAGGAAAGTTACTAAATCTATTTTCATGTATTTACGAACATACTGATTATATCATTAATTCTATACCAGAGACTGCACCCAGACCCCCCCC
>CABFVZ010000772.1:1615-21310 GCA_902151445.1 Timema monikensis | reverse complement strand
CACTTACGCTAATGTGTAATGTTAGGGTGATTGTGAGATGAAATGAAGGACCTACAGTTTAACGTGGAATCCGAACCACGGTGGAGGCCTGGCATTCCCCACATTCAAAAGATGTCTTGTCAGAGGTGAAGGGAGGGTTTGGTAATCAGATAAATCTGTGCCGGGACCTAGTATTGAACCCCGGCCGCCAGCACAGAAGTCTGACACCTTACCCCTAGACCGCCAGGTCACCTACGTTGGACATTATAACTGAGCGTGTTTGAAAGAAACAACAGAAGTACAGTTGGTCGAGTCTACATAGTCTTCAGATTGTGAGAGCAGTCAACTTTGGTGAGAAACTTTTGAGCTGACAGTGAGTGAAAGCACCGCACTTATACGCCAGTAAGAAAGTGATGCCAGATACATTAGAATGATTACGTGGAGAAGATAGAAAGTGCACACTAAAATTTGAAGGGCTTAGTGAAATAATGTGCTATGTCACAAAATAGTCAATATGGGAAGTTAACATTCAAGAAATACAAAAATAAACAGTTCATAATATTAAATTACTATTTTTGAGCTCTATTTCAACAAAAGATTTAACTTTCAGAAGTAATCATGCTAAATAAGATTGTTTCTCTATGTAAGGAAGTTAACGAACAAAATTAAATAATAACTGCAATAATTACTGTTATAGTTATTGTGCCCTAGCACATGATTCCACCAAACCCTTCATTAAGAGAAAGGTTCCTAAGATTTCACTGGGAAAGGGCAGCGAAGGAGGGTGGGGGAGTGAAGAGCAGGAAAATTAATTTTTAAAAAAGCGCAGGGAGGGGGGAACATACAGGGGGGCGCAAAAATCAGTTCCCCTCATATAATAAATACTAATAGAAAGGGAGACTGACTTTTGCGCCAACATGTATATACCCGTTGGATACCATATTCGTGGGTATTTGAGGAAAGGATTATTTTTCATTAGCTTATTTTAAATCACTACCTTATTATTGGCTTAACCGAACAAATTCAAGACATGAGGAGAAGGGCCTTTTTAATAAAATAAAAAATATACAAATTACAAGTTACAAGTGAATATTTTACACTTTTAAACAAAAAGGGTTTCATAAATGAAATAATTTTACTTTGTAATTATTGTGTACTTGAAGATATTTAGTTATCTGTTTTAATTACAAGTGAAATATTAATACATCTACCGTATATTAATCTTTATTGTTACAGTAACCAAAAGTACACAAACAATTTTAAAATGATTTTGTGACAGTTTTAGTTAAATGTTAAGATATTAGTTATTCAAACTATTAATATATTTGTTTGGAATGCTATAAATTTGAGTTAATAAATAAACAAATAAAGTTACGGAATGAGGTACATTATGTTAAATGTTCAACATTATTTTGGGGGCACTACATAATTTGTTCTTTCCTGAAATAGGCGGTTGATGTATTTTGTACAACAATAATGACCTATGTCTTGTAACAGTTTCTCTTATTGTCATTGAACTCATTCGAGATTGTTAATACTAGTTTCGCCTAGCCTCAACAATCGCCTTGTCTCCTGACCTCAACAATCGCCTTGTCCCCTGACCTCAACAATCGCCTTGTCCCCTGACCTCAACAATCGCCTTGTCTCCTGACCCCAACAATCGCCTTGTCTCCTGACCCCAACAATCGCCTTGTCTCCTGACCCCAACAATCGCCTTGTCTCCTGATCTCAACAATCACCTTGTCTACTGATCTCAACAATCACCTTGTCTACTGATCTCAACAATCTCCTTGTCTAAACCCTCATCATAAACCTATTAACACAATGTTCTCCACTTTATGCCGCTGGAGAGTGGAAATTATTCGAACAAAATAAGGAAGTTTTAGACAAAGTTTGTAGGAAGTCGTCTCTTTTAAAATATTGATAAGGGCTACCTTGATTGTAGGACCAGCTGGAAAATAGATATTGATAAAGAGTCATTTTTAATTGCCATTTTTTTTTCAAGATGGTGGCGCAAGCAGCAGTGCACCAAGGTCGAAAACTGAGAAAATAATTCAAAACCTGGATCTACGTGACGCTTTCAAACATAAAAACTCCATTATTTGTTGTAGGAAAAAACTATCTATTGACTGGGCTATAGCAGTTAACCAAATGACGTTTGCAGATCACAAGACTTTTAATCCATCATATGAAAGCTATAACATGATAGACAAATATATCTTATAAATAAACAGATCCCACTTTCAGAATGCGAAAAAAGAGAAAAAATGAATTAATTTTTTTAGTCCTGCGTATTATTACCCATCCCAGTTGCACGCATAAGTACTAATTAGGTCTACATTGATGTGTTAGCAACAAAGAAGGTTGAATTGAGAGGAAATATACCCGCATTTGTGTTGAGGGAGCGTGAACAGGCATTTAGGAAAAAAAAAAACATCCTCAGTACACCCGACTGGAGTTCGAACCCATTTATCCCTGTAATCAGTAGTATATTATATTGCAAGAGTTACGCCTTAGACCATTAAACCACAAGAGCGGGTAAAAAAAAAATGTAAAACGTTACAATAAAGTAAAAACCAAAGTTAAATTTCTTCATGATTTATTTTATTCTGTTTAAGATGTTGGGAGTGAGTGGTTAAAAATTGTAAATCATATAAAGTAAGTTGAAATTAATTTTTAATTTTAATTAACTGAGAAATTAAATGATTTCGATACGTATTTATTAACTTATTATTTGGAAGAAGGATATTTTTCTCCGTTGGGATGGGGGATGATTTCTCTGTCTGCTGAATATAATTGACTTATCTCTGTGCATACACCATTATCAGGAACTTAAAATCGTTTAAAACTGGTTTTGGGTGACCGTCTAACAGCGGAAAAGATATGTTTGTATGTTCATAAGAAGAGTCGTCCAGAAAATATAATTATTATTATTTTGCGGCTAATATTGATACTACACTAATTTATTGTCGGTGTTATTTTATAGGTATTGATAATATCTACCAAAAGTTACAGTTGTAGATTAGATGACTTGAAGTATGGATACATCAAAGTAGATATGATCTCTTCTTTGACTTCCATATGGATGGATCCCTTTCTATGAAAAATTGATATATAATCATACGTTCAACACAAGGTTTATGAATCACTTAATATAAGGGCTAAGGATGAAAAGGGTAAAATATATTCTCTACAAAATTAGCGTTGTAAGATGAGATGAAATTAACAGGGAGACATATGTGAAAAAAAACCCTTACTCTTTGCTTATAGCAGGCCTCAACAAAGTTAAATGACATTTTAACGTCTAAGAGGTTTTGGTGAGCGTTGCGCCTAATGAATGACTGCCCCGATTATTTGGAGAGCCCTCCGTTTAAAAGAGTTGTTCGCAAAGAGCTTATGTCTGACTCTGACCCGTAAGGGAAGGGTTGAATCTTGACAGCATTTAAGTTAGTTAAACACTTTTTTTTAAATCTTCCTTCAAGTCAAAATCAAGTTATATTCTCTCAACTTCTACAATTTTTCATAGTTGAATAAAGGATTTAATATCTTAAAGTCTACTTCGGTGGCCGCGTGGTCTAACGCGCTACTCTCGCAATATATTATCCTGTTGATGACGGGGAAATCAAGGTTAGAGTCTCAGTCGGATGTACCGATAGTGGTTTTCCACCCTCCCACCACGCAAATGTGGGTACACGTCTTATAAATATAACCCCCCTAATCCCTAAAACCATTAGAGTAATTAGCACATAAGCATATAACCTGAACGGGTGGTAAGACACCGCGATAAAAAAAAAATCAAATTTCGTGCGTGAACCCTCCGGGATATTTTCTTATTTAGACGCTACACTAACAAAATAGGTAGAGAGAAAATATATTCACGGTCCTAGGAAAACTAATCAAGCCTCAGTAAACTCGACCGGGATTCGAGCCCCGATCTCCATGTCGTCAGGAGTTTAGTCTAACACGAAAGTGACGCCTTATACCATGCAGCCACCGAAGCAGGTTCCCTTTTCCTTATCCCCCCTCCCCCAGAGACGTTTTTATAACTCACTATTCCAAATAAGAGTTCAATTTACGTTTAAAAACTCAACCATAAGTAATATAATTTGTATTCTACAAAAATCCAGCCTAGCCTTTGAAACGAAGCCATAACACTTTACGCCGAACACCAGTGCCACTGTCATTAATATTTCATACACCTTCTAAGAGGAAATTCTTTTTTCTAAAAGGTCACGGGTCAAGTATAAAAAAAAGAGTTGGGAGGGGAGGAGTAAACGAGACCTATTGGTTTAGAAGTCTACTAGAGAGTAGTAGTTCGCCATTCTCCAGTTCGTTGTTATGACAGGCATCAATCACGGTCCTAGTCTACTACATGACGTAGACCGTAGAGGTTACCCGCTGTGCAGTTTACAACGGGCCAGGTACGTGACGTAGCAATCAATGTTTGCAGCTGTGCTGGTCCAGAGTATACAGACTATCAAGGTAGGCTTATTAACCACGTCTACTGCATGGCCTAGCAATGACATGTTTGAAGATGAGCTGGTCCAGGGTATACAGACTATCGAGGTAGGCTTATTAACCACGTCTACTACATTACCTGATATATATATATACACACACACACACACACATCACCCACCTTTAAGTTATTAAAATCCCGCCGCATGTGAGGTTAAAGTATGCCACGTTTCTGGAAAGAGATATAAGAGTGCAGATGTGTTGTTTTTTAACAATCAAGCAAGAACTCCATCAGTGGGCATGCAGACAAAGGTGTCAGTATCATCTGCACTGGTCTGCCAATTACGGGGGAATAATCTCTAATAGGTGTACCAACTTTTTATCTTCTGAATTGGTTTCTTTCTCCACGAAATTGAGAGGAAATTTCCTCTGAAATCATACCTACCTCATACCTTACCTCATTTAATGTAAATATGCAGCTAACCTAGACGGATAGTAAGATGATTAAACAGGGGGAAGGGAGATAAGAAGGAACTCATTCGTACGAACATTAATTACGTTTCAACAAGGAACTTGCCTCCCGGTATACAGCCCATGGTTGACCCACTTGTAAATCAATCTAGGAATAGCTTTTTTTTTAACATTTAAGGTGTCACACTCGCAATATACTGGACTGCAGATGATGGGAATAACGTGGTTAGAATTTAGATCAAGTGTACTGAGGTCGTTTTAGTATAGCTCATTTTCCACTCTCCCTTCAATGGCTCTAAATTCTACCTTTATCATACCTGCTTCAGTGGCCACATAATCTAAGGCGTCACTCTCGTGGTATACTATACTGCCGATGACAGGGTGACAGAGGTTCGAATCCAGGTCAGTTTTACTGAGTGTGGTTTATTAAAAATTGTTTTTCACTTTCCCTCCATGCAAATGTGGGTATATTTCCTTTGAGTTCAACCTTCTTCATACCCACCTCGTTGGCGTAGTTGCGTGTTGAGATTGACTGTCAAGGACGGGGAGATCGAGGTTCAAATCTCGGTCAGGTGAACTAGGGGTGATTTTTCTAAATGGTTTTCCAATCTCCCTCCATGAAAATGTGGGTTCACTTCATTTAAATTACCCACCTCAGTGGCGTAGTTGGCTAACGCGCTTGTCGTGTTGAGCTAGACTGCTGAGGACGAGAAGATCGAGGTTCGAATCTCGGTCGGGTGAACTGGGAGGGTTTTTTCCTAAATGGTTTTACACTTTCCCTCCACGCAAATGCGGGTTCACTTCCTCTAATTCACCCTCCCCAATTCCTAATCCATTAGCGTAATTAGTACTTAAAGCGTATAATAGCGTATAACCCGAACGCTTAGTAAGACGTGGTACTAACAAAAAAAAAAAGGAACTTTCGATGACAATGACGGATTTAACCTGTGCTCACCACCACTGAACACTTGTTCCAGACCCTCGTCTCCATCCACCTCTCTTGAGGCCCTCAGTTCGATCATCCCCAGGTGTAATGATTCATTGATCAAAGCAAGGTTTATCCCTCCAAGGGTGTACGGCCACATCAAAGGGCAGAAGCTCTAGGCGTCACCACAGCTGAGCCCAAAGCTAAGTCCTTTCTGAGTGCGAAGTCTAGTTGGATGTTGGATTGGACGTTGGGATCATCCGGAGGATTGATAACAACTTCTTTTTCTATTTCGATTGTATTTGGATCGTTATAGGAGGGACATTTTAAAACCTACACAAAAATATAATTTAGAGTTGTCAAAATAAAAGTTTTTAACAGGAAATACCTTTTAGAAAATACAAGCTAGGTTTTTATATCAAAATTAATGGCATTGTAATATATTATTATTATTGATTAGGTATTTATAATATTTATCAAAAGTGACAGCTGCATATCACACTAAATGACAAATACGTAAACGTAGATCCACAGCATACTATGCCATAGGAAAATCTACTAGATTTATAATAGCCCCATGGCTTCTTTGGTGCTGACTGACAGCTCACAGCTGACGGTTTTGAAAAGTTACCAGACCAAATTATAAATCCCTACGCCGAACCATATTATCTGCAAAAACATGTGTTTAGCAGCTGTCAATCAGCACCAAAGATGCCATGAGGCTACTGTACTTTAAGGTATTCATACATTAAATAATGTGATCTGTCGCTGTCACTTTTAATATATATTATCATTACCCCAAAAATAGTAATATGTTATCAATGTTGACCGCAAACAAGTTTTTATTTTCTAAAAGCTCCTTTAAATGATCATTCATGAGAAAATCAAGGTATAGTAGGAGTTTTTTTTATATAAGTTAAAGTTAGTCCTTTGAAAATTGGTTTGTAACTGTATCTTTCAGTTGTCAAAATTGACACTGCCTATATAAACTCTATAGTGTCAGTTGTAAACTACTATGACCAAAGTATTAATATACACTAACAAACATGTCCGAAAATTGAGCAATACTTAGTTAAAAATAGGAAAATATACTATTATTTAAATAAAGAGTATAGAACCGCCTCGGTGGCCACATGGTCTAACGCACTAATCGTGTTAGACTAGATTTTCAAGGACGGGGAGATCGGGGTTCGATACCAGTCAGGTGCACTGATGATGGTTTTCCATTCTCCCTCCACGCAAATACGGCTACACTTCTAAATTAAAGCCTTCCCAATCCCTAAACAAAACGAGTAATGATACTTAACACCACGTCTTACTACCCATACGGGTTATACGCTTAAGAATTCATTATTACACTAATGGGTTAGGAATTGGGAAGGTTGAATATAGAAGAAGTGATCCCGCATTGGTGTGGAGGGAAATTGGAAAACCATTGAGGAAAAATCACCCCCAGTTCACCCTAGCGAGTTTCAAACCTCGATCTGCCCGTCCTCGACAGTCTAGCTCAACACGAAACTAGGGCGTTAGCTAACTACACCACTGAGGCGCTTCCCATTGGAGTAATTAATACATAGGCATATAACTCGAACGGGTAGTAAGATGTGGTGCTAAAAAAATAAAATAAAAAACAGTCTGAATATTAAAAATTTCAAATGAATAAAATTTACGTCTTTTTGGATTTTAGTTTTAGTTTTAAAGAAACTTTATTTAAAAATGGAAAATTGATAGCATACATTACATTCATAATTACAAAGTGTTTGAGAAAACTTCAGTATAGACAACATTATTTGTTCCAATTTCACCCTATAGGCCCAGTGTGATTCCAAGGATGTGTTTGGGGGTGGGAAGGGGGAGGTGGGCGACCTTTTCGACTCCCGGTAAAAATTGTTTTAGTTTCAATAATGGTTGCACATCCTTCAGGTTAACACATTTCTATTAAATTCTTCATTTGTCAATTTAGACCTATAAAATATGTCTATATTGAGTTTGACATGAATATACACACTACTATTATTATTATTATTATTATTATTATTATTATTAGCACCGCGTCTTACTACCCGTTCGGGTTATACGCACTTACGCTAACTAATGTGTAGTGGTAGGGTGATTGTGAGATGAAATGGAGGACCTACAGTTTAACATGAGATCCGAACCACGGTGAAGGCCTGGCATTCCCCACATTCACAAGTTGTGATTAATACACGTCTTGTCAGAGGTGAAGGAAGGGTTTGGTAATCAGATAAATCTGTGCCGGGACCGCGGATTGAACCCTGGACCCCCAGCACAGAAGTCAGACACCTTGCCCCTAGACCACCAGGTCACCCAAAGAGGTAAATAAAGGTATAAATAACACATTTATGACACGTACTGGTGGACACACATACAAAGGCTTCAGTCCTCTCTAGTCTGACTTATTGGTGGTTTGGAGGTAAGCGTTCAAATTATGGTCAGGTGTAACAAGTTATTCTTCTTCTAGATGATTTCCCGCTCTCAGTCCACGCGAATGTGAGTATATTTTCTTTAAATTATATCTTCTTCACCTCTATCCTATTAAAGTAGAACTGTGAGTAGCCCTGACAGATAGTAATAAGTGGTGCAAAAAAAAAAAAAATCGGCCAAAACCGGTGGTCGCATGGTCTAACGCGTCACTCTCGTGTTGGGCTAGATTACCGGAGACAGAGATAACCGGGTTAGAATCCTGACTGGTTGTACCAGGAGTAGCTTTTCCCTAAATTGCCTTCCACCATCTTTCCATGCAAATGCCGGTACATTTTACACACTTCTACCTTACCCATCACATATACACTAGCGTAATCTATATATTCTTTTAAGCTGAACGGTTACTCAGACTCGGTAGAAAAAGAATAACTTAATATGTGGTTCTAATATATTTAAGTTTATAACAGTGTTGTGGGTGACCTGGTGGTCTAAGGGTAAGGTGTCAGACTTCTGTGCTGGCGGCCGGGGTTCAATCCCCGGTCCCGGCACAGCTTTATCTGATTTCCAAACCCTTCCTTCACCTCTGACAAGATATCTTGTGAATGTGGGGAATGCAAGGCCACCACCGTGGTTCGGATTCCACGTTAAACTGTAGGTCCTTCATTTCATCTCACAATCACCCTACCATTACACATTAGCGTAAGTGCGTATAACCCGAACGGGTAGTAAGACGCGGTTCTAATAATAATAATAATATAAGTGTTATGATATAACCCTGTTTTTAGATAATGACTCTCCAATTCAAAGCCGCATGGTATATCCTAGGCCCTCGTCCTACCTCCTTTGATATCCTGCGACCCTGGTACCTTGTAGGCCTCCTGGGCCTACCTACTGTCGTAAGGGTTTGCTATCAAGTACGGCCACGTTCATAAACTCTCTACCCTGCCGGCTCTGTGAAACAGCGCTGCACGCGGACATAAAACGCAACGTAACTTGAGGTATTACCCACCATTTCGGGGCACTGGTGTGTCTATACTTCTGAATTTGGCTTACACCCGTGGGCATGCTTGAATTGCACGTTTGAGGTTGAACGCTAGTAAAAAAAAAACCTTGACCCCAATAGTTGGAGAAAATAAGACTGGCGGCAGAGCAGTTGAAAATCTGGTTCTATTTTAGAAGGAAATTTAATTCTAGGTCTGAGCAGCTTTTCTCAATTTATTAATATTTAAACGTCATCATTCTTAATAAATGATAACAAAAATCCATGGTAACATCAAATGTAAGTGTATAACTCGAATGGGTGGTAAGACGTGGTGCTAAGTAAAAACAAAACAAAAAACTTCAAATGAAATGTAATGTAAAGATAATAAAAGGTAGAGCCAGTAAGATAAATACATCCGATTGGTTGAGCTTATGACGTCACTCAGTACACAAGCCAGCACGTTACATACACAAAGCTATTTGGAAGACAAACTAAATTATTAAAAGTCTAAGACACATTTTGGAGCTTTAAATAATAAGTATACCTTTAAAATCCACACTGATGTCCAATTAATGTAATTACCATAAATATATTTTTTAAATATGTATATGTGGGTGTTTTTGTATTAAAATATAACCAATGTTTACTGGGTGACGTAAGCAATTACATAATCCAGTTCCTTCAAGTGGCAACACCTCTATTCTCTATACATTGGTAACATCCATATAACTTGAATAACACACTTATAGCAACTTATTTAGTAACCTTCCCATTATTATTATTATTATTATTATTATTATTGTTGTTGACCGAGATATCACAGAACTCTGTTAATATATCTTCTCAATATCTGAAATAACTTGACCTTATTAAGGTGAGATTGTAGGGGTTTCAAGTTGAGGAGAGTTTTTTTTCTTTTTATATAGCAAAAAAAACAACAAAAAACGAACATTTCTCTTGTAGAAACAAGGAGTTTAATTATCTCCACAATATGATATCAACAGTTATTAAATACATATCAATAGTCTGTCCTAAAATTGTATGACAACCTTTTAATTAAAAAAGTTGATCATCGACTTATGTTAATATGCTCATAACAAATATTGACGACACCTACCTAGATCAGAATGGAATGGGCCAGTTTCATATACGTACTAAGTCTGAATATAAAACGGTCCCATTCCATTCTGGTCTAGGTAGGTGTCAACCTGTATTTAGTATAGCGCCGCACTTGAGGCGTACCAAATCTGACAATGAAACCGACTGCTAGACCGCAGATGGGAGGTTAACATTAGAATGAACTTTAAGAAGATAGGGTGGGACTGGATAGAAGAATCTCAAAATAGGGATAGGTGGCGTATTTTTATAAGTGAGTCAATGAACTTTTCTAATTCCTAATGTCATAGAGTAAGTAATAGGGTAATTACATACCGTGACAAATTTACGCTGGACTAGGTTTATTTAGAATCTAGAAACAATACCTGAACCGGTAATCAAAGTAAGTGAACGAAAAATTGTAGAATCTAAAATTTTACCCACTTGTACACAGGGTGTTCCCAGGTTAAACGGTTAAACTTTTGGAAGTTGTAGTGAATCAAAAAACTAACTCGAAAATGTATTTGGGAGATTTGTTTGTTTTGGCTTCCTTTTCGCGCAAACAGCAAGAAAATAAATAAAAACCACGTTTTTCCGCAGAGGTCCTCAGAATGATTTAATATTTATTTTCCCGGAAGATGGATCGGTCGTGCCGGATCTGTGGCTTGGCCTCCACGTTCACCTGATTTAACACCATTATTTATTTTTTATGTATGGGGAGCTCTGAAGCAAAAAGTGTATGAAGTGTAACGTTAAACAGTGGAATCTACTCACCAAAAGCCCCATTCACCGTATTATATCTCCCCCCGCGAGCACTACATCCACGTCGAAGTGTTGATTTAAAACTGAAACGAGTGAAAGGCGTGCTGGACTGGGCGTGAGCCCGCCCAATGCATCATGGGAAGAGAGTGACGTGGAAGTGACCTAGTGATGAACATGTGATATTCTGGTCGCATCTCCAAAGGTATAGAATGTTCTTTCATGAATTGCTATCCCTTCCCTCTGGTCTGTGTGTATGTTTTCTACTATGTTCTAGTTCCCCCTCTTTTCCCCCTCCTCTCAGAAAATAATCATTTATATACTGGTGTTATTCGCATAATATTTTACTTCTTGATTCAACCGTGTCGTGAGACACATACTAGGATAGGATGATGCTAAGGTACAAATTCTATTTCGGCCTTTATATTTCAAAATTATCTTTTTGGACTCGCAATATTGATTTAATTAAAATTTAAATAGTCATTATAAATATGACATATCATTATGAATTGGATTTATAGATTTTTTGGTAAAGGCAAACAAATGTCCCCTCTGGACACACGTGGGATTTTTATAATTTATTTAATGGTACATGAAATAATTTGCTGTTATATCATTTTTGAATAATGATATATCACGTAGGAAAGGTATACCAGGCACGGCATAAGATGCATTTTGAGACATACTATTAATATTTTTAGGAATCCTTTTATAGCCCATCTGGCTTTATAAGTGATTGTCACTTTTGGTGAACGTTAGTTTTGTATGTCATCGTAAGGCTACGTATGGCGTGTTGCCTATCTGAGGTGGGATATGTTATAGCCCGTCCGGCTGTGTAATTTTTTGCGTTTATTATATTGTTATTTAATTGTGGACTATCTCCCTTGTGCTATGGTAAATTTTGATTTCGGGGAGACGTTTGGCAATAATGATATTTTCTTGTTAAGTTTTAAAAGAACCTTTTTCTATTGTTATGCGGACTGTTGGCCTGTTGTGGCTTGGTTTGTTATTTGTTGTATTGCGGGTTGCCGCGGAGACCCTGAGGGGCCATAGAATAAACATTGTAGTATTCTTTTGGTCGTATTGGAACACGTGTTGTAATGACAACATTGATATTATGGGTATAACCCAATATTCATATTTTATATATAAATATCTATTTATTCCTTATTGTTATTTATATTTACAAATATTAATTGTTATTTTTCTAAATAAACATACGTTTACTTCATGCAATCTTTTCATTAACAAATTATAGGTTAATAAGTTGTAACTTTTAAAGAGTTTCTCGACCTCTACCCCCTTTTGCTCTAAGTATCTATTCAACAAATAATAATTATGGAGAGTTCATGGAAACAAAATGTCATATAAGCCAGAGAGAAAGGCCTATACACCATATGTTGTCCTATCGGCTCCTCTGCAATTTATCATTTGTTGTATTTTTTTATTTTTTTTTATTTGTGTATATGTGCGCCAGCCCTTATTTATCAGAGGATAAGGGTGGCGGTACAGAAGTGCCTGTTAATGACCTTCAATCATTTCGACAAAGGGTAACGCAAATTGTGCTTAGAAACAACAGTCGGACAATGTCGGTCAGCCACTCGTCCTGTCACTGATATGTGCGAATGCTTGTATCCGGGCTGGAGGCCGTCAATTTGAACAAAATAAATAACATAATATTTTTTTTTATTTAGTTTTTTTTTTTTTTGCTGTTTGCGCGAAAGGAAAGCGAAAACCAGTTAATCTCCAAAATATATTTTGAGTTAGTTTAATTGATCCACTTCCCAAAGTTTAGCCGCTTATGTTAAGTGTAAGACTGCAAGCGAGATTTAAATAATTTTTATTATTTGATTTGTGTTATTTTGAGGTGATTTGTTCACTCTGGATTGATAAACTTTTTGTTTTAAATAAACAATTCTCGGGACCGTCTGTATTATTTTTTTGTTACACAAAAAATACGGCTGTATTTAAAGTCTTAACGAGTTAATTTCTTAAACATAAATAAATACGTTCAACATGTTTTTTCCCCATCAATGGAAAAGTTAAAGGAAGGTTACAAATAAGATTTATTTTAGAACAAAAGTTTTATTCAATAAAGAACGTTAGAAGTTTACCAACAAATAAACAAAGATAACGTTAAAAAACAATTACTCAAGGCCCACTTGTAAACCTTTTTAGGAAATGACTAGACCTTCTTGTATCTTGGACGTGAAAATCTAATAAAGCATTTCACAGTGAAGGAAAAGTAAAACTATTACCTACTCGCGGCGGCAAATGTTTATTGGAAGCTTATTGAATGTAGACTCCAATAAATCAGTTGGATGCATCTTCCCGCCACAAGAGGAGTCTGGTCAGCTCTCCTTCCCCCTTACACCTCCTCCTTGTCGTCTACGGAGGTCATAGGAAGCGACAGGGAGATGAAGTGGTGCGAGGGGGGGGGGAGAGGGGACGGATCAGGGGTTCGATTGGAGGAAAGTCGATATTCCGGGTGCCTGGTTACATAAAGAGGAAGTATACAACTGATACCAATAGCATTTTTTTTTTACTTTAACAACAGCGCGATGAAAGAAAAATAATTGATTTACACGACTGGGATGGACTACGCAAACAATTAAAAGTACTATCCAATTTTTATAAGAAGAATCTTTTAGAAAATAGAAATATATTTTTACTGCAAACAGTGAAAACGTTCTACCATTTTAATATTGCTATTTTATAGGTATTGGTAATATGAAACTCGCCTCAGTGGCGTAGTTAGCTAGCGCGCTTGTTTCATGTTGAGCTAAACTGCCGAGGATGGGGAGATCGAGGTTCGAATCTCGGTCGGGTGGACTGGAGGAGGTTTATCCTAAATGGTTTTCCACTATCCCTCCAAACAAATGCGGGTTCATTTCCTCTAAATTCAACCTTCTCAATTCTAACCCATTTGCGTATAACACAAACGGGGACTAAGACACGGTGCTAAATAAATAAATTAATTAAACGTGGCTGGTGTAATTTCTTCGGCGGCTGCATGTTCTAAGGCAGGGATGGACAAACTAGGGCCTTCGGGCCGAAGATGGCCCCGAGATAAATAATTGAAATATGTTGCGCTGAGAAGCAGTCTTTTTTTAAATACCACAAAAGTACATTAAAAAAAAATAAAACCATGCAAAAATTCACATTATCATAATTGGTAAATAGAGCAATGTTTTCATTCTCGTATACATGCGAACTAGTGTTTTCAATCATTAAACTTGGGAAAAGTAATCTTAAAAACTGACTTACTGATGAGCATCTGTCTTCTCGTTAGAGAATCACCTCCTCACGGTTTAACTCATCTCACACACCATCATATAAATCTTCTCAACGAACTTTATAACATACTATTAAGCCACTAAAATATTTATGATTGGAATACATTCTCAATGCAAATAGACTTATTTATGTCAGCCTAGTATGTGTATTTTAAAAAATTAATTTATAAGTTAAAAACTTAATTCTTAAGTAAAAGATTATTAAATTAAAGTTTCTGCTTCCCCTCCCCCAGTTTTTTGTTCTTCTTTACCTAAGTTTGCACACCCCTGGTCTAAGGCGGCACCCTAGTGTTAGACTATCGGAGTCAGGTTAATTTTTCCAAAACTGGTTTCCACTCTACCTCCAAGCAAATGAGAGTACACTCCCACTTAAATTAAACCTTCCTCACCTCTGACTAATTAGCGTAATTGGTACATAGGTGTACAATGTGAACAGGTAGTAAGACGAGTCACAGCTGTAGATCACACGACCTGATGTATGAATATATGAAAGTAGATCTAGCAACATTTATAGATTTCAGATAAGGCCCTTCATATAAAAATTGGACTGTAGATGTGGTTTGAACATGATACAAAAATATTTTTTCGAATTTCATTTTGTGCACTGTTATTTAAAAATATGTACCCTGCATTAATTCAGTTGATACGTTTTAACACTAGGGATATTTACATTCTTATTCTATGGTACAGGGATGATGAAAGTTGTTTTAGAGGAAACTAACCCACCTTTGCGTGAAACGGATCTGATAAATCACATGTCTGAGAAACCCAAAGTGAAATAACGTACTTTTCGTTTACCCTGAAAGATAACAAGCTTACTTACATTGCCTTTAATCCATTATGGTACAGTGGGTGACCTGGTGGTCTAGGGGTAAAGTGTCAGACTTCTGTGCTGGCAGCCGGGGTTCAATCCTCGGTCCCGGCACAGATTTATCTGATTACCAAACCCTTCCTTCACCTCTGACAAGACATCTTGTGAATGTGGGGAATGCCAGGCCGCCACCGTGGTTCGGATTCCACGTTAAACTGTAGATCCTTCATTTCATCTCACAATCACTCTACCATTACACATTAGCGCAAGTGCGTATAACCCGAACGGGTAGTAAGACGCGGTGCTAATAATAATAATAACATTATGGTACAGCTTATAAGATAGGGCCATAGTGTAATCCATCAAGGTTATACTGCTACTTTTCAGGGTAAACGGAATGTCTGACGCCTTATACTGCATGACTACCGGTGATGGTTTTAATGTACTATTGTCCATGCGTTTGAGAATAGTTTTGGGCTAGTAGCTGCTGGAATAATTTTAATCAGAAGCTTCGTTTATAATATTTTCTCTATTTCCGCACCCCAAAATAATTATGGCCCCACTAAGATTCAATCTGAATCTTCTCGGAAATGTTACAGTTAAGTTTAAAGAAATATTATTATTATTATTATTATTATTATTATTATTATTAGCACCGCGTCTTACTACCCGTTCGGGTTATACGCACTTACGCTAATGTGTAATGGTTGGGTGATTGTGAGATGAAATGAAATGGAGGACCTACAGTTTAACGTGGAATCCGAACCACGGTGGAGACCTGGCATTCCTCACATTCACAAGTTGTGATTAATAAACATCTTGTCAGAGGTGAAGGAAGGGTTTGGTAATTAGATAAATCTGTGCCGGGACCGAGGATTGAACCCCGGCCGCCAGCACAGAAGTCCGACACCTTACCCCTAGACCACCAGGTAACCCTTTTAAAGAAATAACGCCTTAAAGATATTCCTACCAGATATCTTAATTATGTCAATCACCTTCACCAAATTGTTAGGGGCTATCAACCACAAGTCCAGGATATATTTTTAATAAAAAATGTTAAATGATGTTTGTAATCTTTTCCTGCTAACATAAAAATAACTAAAACATCTATAATATTGTAGATTGAAATAATATTAAATAATGTTACAGTTTTGCTACATTTTACTTACAAGTACACTCTCAATCACACATATATTACAGAATGCTTAAGTCAATGTTTACACCATTATGCTTATAACTTATTCTAAGACTGGTCCACATGACAAAATAATCATTTTTATCCGTTGTTTACCCTAAAGGATTGCCACTGATGTATTTTTGCTATTTGGTTTAAGGATTCTTCCCTATAGCCAGGAATGTTGTATAAGGATTATTGGACCAGATTAATTTAGTTTGTAAGTAATGTGCAAATATGTGTTTAAGAACTGCAGGTTGAAACTCTCAATTAAAAATTAAAAACAAACTTAATTTCTATTATAAAAATTCTTAGTAAAGAAAATTAATAACGATTTTTTTTCCAAAACTTTCTTCGATTAAATAGTTTGAGAAAATTTAGCATACATTTAACGTCTAGGAATTTAAGCGTTATTATTAGAGTCTAAATCACGTTATATAATATATAGCTAATTGATTTTAAGGTGCGGCAGAAGAGAGCACAAGTATTTTTACAGTTTTTATAGAATTGATATTTTTTGGCCAAAATAAATCAAATATCTCTCCAATAGCAACATAGAGTTTAGTTTTCTGCACATGCTAATATCAACAGATCTTTAACATCTATTAAAGGTGTTGTGGAATTTGGCCAAAAAAATTTCTCTTTATTTAAAAAGTTTTGACAAAATTCCAGAACACCTTTGATAGATATTCAAGATCTGTTGATATTAGCATGTGCAGAAAACTAAACTCTATGTTGCTATTGGAGAGATATTTGATTTATTTTGGCCAAAAGATTTCAATTCTACAAAAACTGTAAACATACTTGTGCTCCCTTTGGCCGCACTTTAATAGAAACTAGCGGTTTGTCTTAGTCCAATTCCAATTAAAATATACAAAACAAGAACCCATCATTTTAATTTGAAATTTATCGTTAATAGGATAATCTTTTTACACAATGGTGTGGATCCTTGTTGAGAATAGAATGTTGGACCAGCTCCGAGTCTTGGTTTATTTAAAATTTGAAATTAATTAAAATGATTATTTACCAGAATATTATAAAAGTGTTTTGGAGGTCATTTACTCAGGAGGTTCCTTTCGTTAATAGTTCGGAGATTTTGGGTGCTTAGATATACAAAAATGTAAATTAATTAATAATTAGTTAATAGAGAAAAAAAGCGAAAGGAAAATACTTTTTTCTTTTAATATAACATTTTGTAATCTTTTTTAGCACCCTGTTTTAATACCTGTTCAGGTTATATAACTGTGAAATAATTACACTAATGGGTTAGTGATTAGAAAGGCTTATTTAAGAGGAAATAAATGCATCAGCATTTGCGTGGAGAGAGAGAGTGTAAAACTATTTATGAAAACCACCCTCAGTATACCCAACTGGGAACAAGTCCCGATCTCCCCGTCTTCGGCAATTTAGTCCCAATACGAGACTAGCGCGTTAGCCCACGTGGCCACCGAAGTGGGTAACGTTTAAATTTAATTAATAAATGTATATTAACACATATGGATACTTTAATAAATTGAAAATAATTACAAATACATTAATAATGACACCCATATTATGTACAGCATTTTAAAATATCTAAAAAAAAAACATTTTTTCCTACCCACCCATAAAAATATTTATATAACTTATTAGCAAACCCCTTAAAAACTTAATCAAAACAATTGTGTACCCATAAATGGTCCTAGAGCCGGTAACTATCTAATTAAAAAAAAAGGCTGCTGGTGGTAAAGAGGGAAGAGGGAAGAGGGAATAGGGTTCTACATTTCATGGTTTGTGAAAAATAAAGAAATAAATAGGAAACATCCGAATGCAACGAGGCGTTATAAAAATATTCCAATGGGGCTCCGTATTGTGTCCGTTACTTACCGTGAACAGCCATGGGCTATAAAATAAAGACGCCGGTAACACGGCGCCGTGGCGTGGAGATATTAGTAGCGCCTGGTACCTTGCATGACTTTTGCAAATATAGTCCGGTAGACGTGAGAAAATCCCTAACACAACACTTTTTAAATTTTTATTTCACCACATCTTAATAACCATTTGGTTTATACCCATACATTAATTACGTTACTGACCCGCTTCGGTGGCGTGGTCTAAACTCTAAGGCATTACTCTTGCAATAGACCTAACTGCCAATAAAAAGAGATTTAGGTTCGAATCCCTGTCAGCTGTACTGAGTTTTCCCTCTCTCTCTCTGTGCAAGTGAGTATACACTTTCTATAAATTCAACCTTCAACCTCTCTAACACATTAGCATAATTAGTTCCTACGTAGGCCTATAGCTCGGGTGGGTAGTAAGACATGGTGCTAAAATATTAGGCAAATGGGGTTTTTGAAAACAGGAAATGTAAATAAAATATAAATCAACGAATAAATTAGTTTAGACCATAATATTGTTGCAGTGGTCAAGTGGGTAGAGCACTCAATCGTCAATCTATCAGACTTTTTTCTTCTAGGTGGTGACCTGGCGGTCTAGGGGTAAGGTGTCAGACTTCTGTTTTGGGGATCCGGGGTTCCATCCTCGGTCCCGGCACAGTTTTATCTGATTGCCAAACCCTTCCTTCACCTCAGACACGACGTGTATTAATCACAACTTGTAAATCTGTGGAATCCCACCGTGGTTCAGATCCCACGTTAGACTGTAGGTTCTCCATTTCATCTCACAATCAACTACCCAAAACACACTAGCGTAAGAGAGTATAACCCGAACGGATAGTAAGACGCGGTAATAATAATAATAATAATAATAATAATGTAACATTACGTTGTAAAATGTTACAATAGGACCCCGATCCACGATGACGTAAACGCATGTGTCGCAGTAAATCATACTACCCGCTCTAATAAATACAACTCTATTAGGATCCCTACAATAGTATTATTCTCTGTTGTAGTTCATGTAGGTTAACAAGACATGATAAAATAATGCTGGACAATAAATTTCACTACCAAATCCAATTCTATGTTAATAGTTTGTTTGTGTACTTACCATATGATTCTGCTTACACTAGTAGCCTGCAAGGCTGGCCTACACCGGGCGTACTAAAAACGATGAGTGGGTCAAGCGAGACACGAAGCATTAACAAGATGTCCCGGCACTCCGTTTTCAACTGGCGAATAATGAGCTGTGTAAATTCGAGGGCAACAAGGAGATGACTACGTACCTGACCTCAGGTGGTTGGAAGAAGAACCACTAATAAAACATCGGATGATTGGAGAAACTAGCTAATAGTCCAATGGAGCTTGTAAACAAAGGTGTACGTGACCGTTAAAAGACATCGTTGACGTCACCTAGAGTGAG
>CABFVZ010000771.1:275841-311374 GCA_902151445.1 Timema monikensis | reverse complement strand
GGGGGGGAAGGGGTACATTTTTCACTAATGCCTGAAATTAATTTGGGAAGTGGTGTTTTTTATTTCATTTGTCACATAAGAAGAAAAACAGCTCACTCCACGCAATTGCATCATCGATGGCAATCAAGGGAAAATTTAGGTAAAACGTTGAGAGATGGTTAGTAATAACTTGAATTGCGCTGAAGGGTTTAAGTATTAGGGTGGTGAAGAGGGTAGAGAGTAAGAGTTACTACCAATGGCGGCTCGTAGCTAAAATTAGTGGGGGTGCTGCTTCAAAAAATGTTTAGCCTTTGTTTAAAATTGTGTAAAAGGGAAAAAAATATGTATAGAAAGAACATTTATTAAGGAATTTGATAAAATCTTAACAAAAAAAAACTTTTTTACTTACTTTAACTTAAATTGTTACAGTTCAAGCTTGATCTATTCATTTAAAAATGAAATCCATTATTCTTGTTTTAATCTGCGCAAAAAGTTCAATAATTTTCTCCTTGATCTCTGGATGACAATTGAGGAATTTTATCTCCATTGAAAGTACTGCAAGTGCATTTAGTCTTTCTGTTAAATAAAAGAACCGAATAAAAGAACCGAAAAAAATGAATCAAAAAGAATAGCTGGAAGCAGAATAATAATATAATTCCACACTCTTCTACACTTTATCACATTCAAGAATATGGTACACGGTTTTGAAGCACAACACACGCTGAGTAAAATAAACTTCCTTCCACCATCACGCCAGAGCCGGCACTGTGAGAGCAACGGTGCTTTCTCTACATGACAGTGTCGCCTTCCTCCCTACCCCCTTCCTATGTGCGCATGCGCACAACAGTCAAACACCACGTCGCTGGCACTGCGAACGCACAGTTCCATATACCGATTTTTGTATATTTTTCATAAACTGGGGAATGGCTACTGTAGTACTGTCATTGAGCTTAAGGAATATATATTGTACTACAAAAATAAAGAAAGAATTAAAGAAAAAAGAACTCGTTATATTAAATGTTATCGATAATATCAAGTGGAAATAGGGGGTGCTGCAGTTCCGCAGTGCCTAAACACGAGCCTCCACTGGTTACTTACTACCAATGATAAGAGATAATTGACAGACACGAGATAAGCTATAACCGAGTGATGCGGCTTTGATTAAGTTTAGTCCCTTTAATTAACATGCCCGTTTTATCTAAGCAAACAATAATTTTTTCAACCTCACATATTATATTTATTTTCCCATGATTCCAGTTTCTCATCATCTCACATTGAACATCTGTCTTTACCTCTTTCATCTTTGTTACTTCTTTTTTCATTCTGCTTTAATTTATTTTCTAATGGTTGAAGTGGTCTTGCGTTGCTCGTGGCCTTTTTGATTAATTTAGAAAAAAAATCCTCAAATTTTTAAAACTCCTGCCTCAAGGCACGCACGTTCATGCACTAGAGCTACTAAATTCTAGAATTTCCGACCTTTGCGTGCGCTAGATATCGCGCCATTCTCATGATAAACAACCAGGTTCTGCATTTTATTATTTTAGAAGATAAAAGAAGATAATGTATAAAGATAATGCTTTACCTACCAAGAAGAGTCTAATCTTCATAGGAAGAAAGATGTACAACAGTTAAAAAAATTACTAAATCTACTTCAACGTATTCATACGTCAAGCCATGTGGTATTCAGCTGTCATTTTCAATAGATATTATCAATACCAATAAAATTGTAAAATGTTATAAATCTTAACAGCATAAAAATATTTGATATTTCTAAGAGTTTCTTCAAACAGAATCATAATATACCTCATAGAGAAGGAATATATTTATAGGCCTGCATTATTGGTAAATTTTGTTTTACACCCCCTCTTCCCTCAACAGCTTCCTTCCCCTCTTTGTCCTAGTACGGTCATGCAAAGTTTTTATTTATTCACTTATTTTACTTCCCAGATAAAACTCATAAAAAATATACTCTTTATTTTACTCACTTTTATCTTTCCATCCATTTCATTTTCTTATTTCAATGTTATTTCCTTGTCACAGCTCTTTTATATTTCTATTTTTTTTAATACATCTTTCGTTTTCTGTGAATGTATTTTATTTATCTCACTTTGTGTCAATTTTATTACGGCATTTTCATATCTTCCTTACATTTAAATCATTTCTTTGCTTTTTATAACAATGGTAGCAGGTATTCTATAGGCAAAGGAATCTGTATTCATTTAATTCTCTTGTCAGTGAAAATATTCTAGAATATTAACAATAAAATTATCATTTAAAATACAAAACGTGATATTTAAAACATTGAAATTGCTTGCTTCGGTGGCCGAATAATCTAAGGCCTCACTATCTAAATTGACTCGGTTTCCAATGACGGGGTTATTGTAGTTTGAATCCCAGTTGGGTGTAATAGGGGTATTTTTTCTACATTGTTTTACATTCCATCCCACTCAAAAGCGTGTGCACTTCCCCTAAATTCAACCTTTCAAATATATCATTATCATAATTCGTGCACATTTTAATAGCCTAAATGTGTAGTAAGATGTGGTAGTAAAGAAAATGTGAATATATCTGAAAAAACAATTGCAGAATCCCCGAAATCGTCGACGTTTCTGAATACATAATATTTATAACTATATAAATGGAAGGTGAATTTGTATCTTAGTTTAAACATATATCAGAATCCTCAGAGGATGGCATAATAGAACTCACAGTATACAACCATTTGTACATTTTATGAATACAAAGCGTAAAGAAATTCAGAAACCAGTCCGATTAATTATTTTGATTATTTTTCCCAGTGATTTTCACACACATTTTTTTTGTCATCAAATTTTGTCTTATTTGTAATATGACCCTCCTTGTGGTATAGTGGTAGGAAACCCTGGATGCTGACCTAGAGATCCCGGGTTTAATTCTCGGCTGGTATCGGGAGATTTTTTTTTTTTTCTTATCGAAAGGAGAATAATTCCCTAAGTCACCAGAGTTTGGCTAACTAGGATTTAATTAGGTTAATATCTTAATTGGCTTCCCCCATAATATTCACTATCATCATCCTATTATCTCATTGGCTTATGGAAAAACCTCCACGAAAAGGTTGTCCGATCAGTACATTAGTATTGGCTAATCTTTTCGAAAACTGAGCTACAAATTGTTGTAGCCCAGACACTCCGTTAATATTACTATTATTTGTAATAGAATTACATATAGGCCTAATCTATCACTAAATACATTAGTTTCTCAGCTACTCTACCGATATTGACGTACGCTGCAGAAACGTGGGTAATGAAGCAACATGACGAAAGCAGAATGCGGGCGAGGGAACTGAGATTTCTCAGATTTAGGATCGTTGTGACAAAATTCGACAGTATGAGAAATGAAAGAGTAAGAAGAGTAGGGAAGGAAGAGCCAGTTCAGGACAGGATAGAGAAGGCACGACTAGGGTGGTATGACCATATGAGAAGAATGGAGAGGGAAAGGAAGTCCAGGAGGATGTTGGATATGGAGGAATCTGAGAGGAAGACCAAGGGAAAGATGGATGAAGGGAGAAAGGAAGAGTGAAGAGGAGAGAGAGGTGGTGGGAGGAAAGGAGGAGGTAGGGAGGCTTATGTTCCAAACAGACCTAGCCAGTAGCTGGAAGCTGTTCATGTTGATGAATGAGCTACCCTGGGGATGGTTTTCCACATTTAATACATCCCATATATCTCCACGTGAATGCTAATAAGTTTCTTCTTAATCCCCCTTCAATCCACACCTGTTGGACAAAGTCGTTGATAATCTTTTTGTTGAATGTATTATTATTATTATCATCATCATTACTATCCCCACCATTAATAAACTCACTCAGGCTATACACATACACTAATTATGTTAATGGAAAACAGGATACTGACGGTAGAATTTAAGCTGATATACAGGGTGTTTTGAAACTCATATCCCAAACTGCACATATAGCTGGTTTGAACCAAAAGTAATACAAAATCCCTATACACTTACATCCAGTAAACTATGCAAATACCATTAAATTGTGTTCAAAGTATCGGTGTACAACGCCGGGAGAGCAAAGCTGTTCAAGCATGTGTGTACAACAGGTTGCATAGGAGCTAGACGCGCAGCAATACACACCTTGACATCTTGGAGCATGGTAACAGAAATACCACAATTAATAAACGAAATACCAGGCCATCTTTAATGCTAATACGTTCTGAGGGTCATCATTAACATCACAGAAAGTGCTTGCCATTATTACGTGTGCAGTGCTGTGCGCCTAGCGCTTAGGCAGATTGTTGTACACGCATGCTTGAACAGCTTTGTTCTCCCGGCGCTGTACACCGAAACTTTGAACACAAATATTTAATGGTATTAGCATAGTTTTCCGTATGTAAATGTATAGGGATTTTGTATTACTTTTGGTTCAAACAAGCTATAAGTGCAGTTTGGGCTATAAGTTTCCGAACACTATGTATACTCGCATTTTATTGTAGGAAGAGTGTGACACAATTTAGAGGGGAAACGAATCTCAATACCCACAACTGGGATTTGATCCTCAATCTCTGCGTTACCAGCAATCCAGTTTAACATGAGAGTGGACCCGCCTCGGTGGCGTAGTTGGCTAACGCGCTTGTCGTGTTGAGCCCGACTGCTGAGGACGGGGAGATCGAGGTTCGAATCTCGGTCGGGTGAACTGGGGGTGGTTTTTCCTAAATGGTTTTCCACTCTCCCTCCACGCAAATGCGGGTTCACGTTATCTAATTCAACCTTCCCTATTCCTAATCCACTAGCGTAATTACTACTTAAGCGTATAAACCGAACGGGTAGTAAGAAAGACGCGGTGCTAAAATAATAATAATAACATGAGAGTGGCGTATTAATTAGTCCGTGTGACAACCGATGTAGGTTAGTGTGTTAGTTAACATTTTATTACAATGTAATTTAATATTGAATAAAGTAGCTAAAACATCTCCACGACTAATGAATGAGGTCTTAATTAAACTGCTTTTCCAACCACAAAGGACTAACATTAAAAAGTTTGAAGAAGGTTTATTTTTCTCCTCATACCAGAAAGTAGTAAGTAACTTGAAACTTCACCCACTTTATGACATTTCTGAGTCGATTCCATTCGTTAAGACATTTACTCCCCCCTCCTTTAAATCCTTGGACGAGATTTGAATAAACAATACTTTATTTACATACTACCCTCAAGTCCTAGTATGCAAATTTTTCAGTTTTAACCTTACCCCGCAAATAATGATTTGAATAATGTCGACAAGATTTGAAATTAAAAGACTTATATTCTACTTCTAGCTAAAATTTTACAAATATTGGATACTTGTAATAATAAACATTCTAAATGATTCTTTACTTTACCTCCACGCAAATATAGGTACACGTCCTATAAATCCAAACTTCTCCATCCCCAGCATTAGTACATATATTTATAGCCCTAACTTGTAATGATTTAAAGTAGATGGTATCCGCACTTTCGTGGAAGAAGAATGTAAAACCGTTTAGGACAAACAATACTGATAAAGAGGAAACACCATTGTGACCTTGAGTGGGGTTGGAAAGAATAAAACAAGGGAAGTTATGGGAGGTTTGGAATATTGCTTCTTTCGGACAAGTGTGGATTCGGATTAGGGGTCATCCATAAACCACGTGACACAATTAAGAAGGGTAGAAAGGGGAGAGTTCTAATGTCTACATGGTGTTACTAGCGGGAAAGGCTGGGTACATCACAGTGTTACTAGCGGGAAAGGCTGGGTACATCACAGTGTTACTTGCGGGGAAGGTTGGGTACATCACAGTATTTACTTGCGGGGAAGGCTGGGTACATCACAGTGTTACTTGCGGGGAAGGCTGGGTACATCACAGTGTTACTTGCGGGGAAGGCTGGGTACCTCACAGTGTTATGTATCACAGAACTTATACTGCAATTCTAATATCGACAAAATATATTATTCATGTTTCCCCAGTTAATAAACATAATAAATAGATAAACTTCTGATTCTGAGCTGTAATAAATCTGAGTTCCTCTTTTAGTACTGCAAAAGCTTCCATATGAAATTATGACATTAACTCTTGATGGAAGTTAATCCCCACTGATTACATACAATTAATGTGATCCCTATGATTGCCAAACCCTTCCTTCCCCTCTGACAAGACGTGTATTAATCACAACTTATGGACGTGTGGAATGCCAGGCCTCCACCATGGTTCGGATTCCACGTTAAACTATAGGTCCTCCATTTCATTTAACAATCACTCTTCCATTTACACATTAGCATAAGAGCGTGTAACCCAAACGGGTAGTAAGACGCGGTGCTAATAATAATGTGATCCCAATTAAATAACATGTATTTATTAAATCATACGTTATGTAGCTGAGGTGAAGGCAATGGTTGTTCGTGAAGATGATTATTTATTTATTTATTCCGTTAGGAAAGGATGCAAATCCTCTATAGCTGTGTAAATGTAGGCTACAGGATTCGTGCTATCGAATAAAATTGTTTCAAATGAATGGTTAAACTGTGTAAGTCATCAGTGTAGAAACTTAAAAGAGTAATTTTGCATATATATATATATATATGTGTGTGTGTGTGTGTATATTTTATGGTCCTATATTTACATGGAATAATAGAGCAGGGAAGTGAAAGGCTTTTGACGTTGTCATTTTAACAAAGTTCGTCGGGGAAAATGAGGATCCAGTATTTTCACAATCCACACGAGAGAACACATTCTGAACCTGAGTTTTATCTTTTAATAACAACAAAAAGAGGTTAGGAGTTGAATACGAGAGGTTTCACACACATGTTTGATTCCCACGAGGCACTTTTTTTTTACCTTCTCACGAAACATGCGTTAGTAGAGTAGCTAGCATAAAACACTCATGAAACAAACAGTCCAAAAACGCATGGAATATTCATAAGTACTGTGTATTTATCTTGGTATAAGCTATTACTTTTATTCATTTGCCAAAATGTGTTTTACTTACTCATATCATGAGAAAGTATTGTGATCGTGAAAAAATCTATCTCGTGATTATGACGAGTTTTTACGTTTTCTGTGAACACGAACACAAACAATTAGATTTTACCATTCTGTCTGTCTATCGTTGGCCACAGATCAAAAAGTGTTTAATGGATATTGTTCAAATTTGATACCTAAATGTTATAGGGAAACACCAGAAAACTTTTTTTTCACCCTAGCCCTTCAATTAACGTTAGTTTACCTATGAGTAATATTTTATAATTTCAAATTTTGAAAATGGCTCTAACAATTTTGTTTAAAATATATATATATAGGATTTGATTGACATAAATATCACTAAATTTTTTAGGGCAAAAATTCGTTTAAGGGTAGTTTACAGATGATTGATTTTTCAAAAACTTGAAATATTTTACAAATGACACAAACGATTTGGTTCTAAATAGGTATATTGGATGTGTTCGGTATGACAAATAACCCTTTATAGTTTGTTTTGGGTAAAAACTCGATAGCGGTTATTTAACCGAGAAGTGATTTTAGAAAATTTGAATTATTTTAAAATGTCTATAATGATTTTGCTTAAAAGTATATATGGGGAATGTTTGACATGTGCATGGCAATTAAAGTTGTATACTTGTTTTGGGGAAGGGGGTGGATATTTTGCTATGGGTAATTTACTAATGATGTTTATTTATTTAAATATTTAAAAAATTGCTTTGGTAATTTGGTAAAAAAAATTGGTATTGGGAGAATATTTTAGACATCAATAATAATGTATTTTTATTTATATAAAATAAATTAATTTAAGAGTAGTTTACTAACAACAAATTATAGAAAATTTGAATGATTTGGAAATTGACTTAGAAGTTAGAATTAAAAATGGAAATATGAAATTTTTTTATCGTAAATAAGAATAAGTTTTTATTTTTACAAATAACCTATAATTTTAAGGTAGCTTAAAAATATATTTTTGAATATTTGAATTTTTTTAGACTTATTTGAAAAATTTGGTTTGAAACTTAAATATAAAGAGTGATTCTTGTGATATAACAAGATGATGTGTATTAGTAAAATTTATATAAGGCTAGCTTACTAAAAATCTATTATTGAAAATTTTCTTAGGAGCTTTAATACACAATATTAGAATGTTTGTGCGATTGTGTTGTACTATTTATTTCTAATTATATTCCGTTCACCCTGAATGGCAGCAAAATTACCTTGCACGTTTCCATTATGGCGTAGCTTATAAGGTGGCATACCGATCGAATAATATAAACGGTCTCACGATCATCCATTCTTTCTCCATTCTTTTTTTTTTGTATAAACATCATAAATTTATTTCTTAATTTCAATATTTCCTCAAATATTTAAGTCCCTACATTTATTGAAAAAATACAGAATAAATAGAATTATATTTTCATGGTTAAATTATCTAAATTTCTTATAAAATTATCTCTTATGATCAATCGAGGTAATTTTGGTCACACTAAAATATTTTTTGTAAGTTATAGATATTCCTTACATGACAGAAACAGATAAATTAAGGTGTTCTAAATTAAGGTGCTTAGGAATATATCTGGATATATCTGGTCTTAAAAGGTATGAGGCTACTTGGGAGAGAATGAGGTTACATAGCAATGAGTTATATACCCTGTACTAATCACAAGACATTGTTAGAATAACCAAGCCTTGTAGATTACGGTGGTCAGAACATGCAGCGCATGTGGGAGAATCTAGAACATTGCTCAGGGTATTGACTGGCAAACCCAATGGGAAGAGGCCATTGGAAAGACCTAGACGACTAGATGGGAGGATAGTATTATAATGGACCTTAAAGAGAAAGGGTGTAATGAGGTTTACTGGATAGAACTAGCTCAAGATAAGGATAGGTGGCATACTTTTGTAAGTGCAACAATGAAATTTTTAGTTCCTAGTGCCATTGAGTAAGTAAGTAGTTTATAGAGGGTGGGGTAGAAAGTGTCGACATTTAATAACAGTATATATTTACTGTTTTAACTATTAAATTCTTCAAATTAAACTTAAAAAACAAACATAAGAGATTGACAATTTTCTACATACCCTTGAATTATTCATTTTTTTAAAACAATGTCACTAAGAAGGCCACAAATACATGCAACACATTTTTGTATGTGTTCCTAAAAACTTGACATGACTTTGTGCAATGTATATTGTTGAATTGCTTCAACCGCTACCACAATTCTTTCTTAAAGTTCCTGAATTGTTCTTGGGCGAGTCACAATAACATGACACTTTAACATTATCCACATAAAAAAATAAGTCCGGACCTGGTAAGTCTTGTGATCTTGGTGGCCAAGCGATGTCACCAAAATCGTGAAAAGAGGTGCTGAGGTCACATTTTGTTAAATACCTCCATTGATGATCGACCTTTCCTACGCTTGAACTACAACTTCAAGGCATAGATAGCAACAAGCTGTGGTTCCAGAAAAAAACCCAGCCCAAACATCAATGGAGAATATTTCCTGGACACCTAATTTCACGTTTTGAGGACATAGTCCGGCCACTACGCTCATCAGGTTTAACAGCTAAAGTCTGTTCAGCGTAGGAATTGTTTTCTGAAAGGCCTTTTTCCTTACCAGAAATCTATTGTATAGTAGGATATTGTTAGTAAAAAAGACCTTTCAGAGAGTAAATTCTATAGTGAATGGAGAAGACTATTTCTTGTGGAGAATATTAAAGAGCAATTTTTATGTGGCTCACGCAAAAACAACTTGAAGATAAAATTGTGGTGGAAGCTGAAGCAATTCAAAAAGAAACATTGCATAAAGTCATAACAAGTTTCAAAGAGCACATTGACTCTGCATTTCATGGTAATATATTGCATGCTATGGTGACTATCTTAAAGACATAGAAAATATGAATAATTCAAGGGTATGTATCAAGCTGTCAATCTTTTATTGCTGTTTTAGGCTTAATTTGAAACATTCAGTAGTTAAAATAGTAAAAATATACTGTTATTAAATGTGTCAACACTTTCTGTCCAACTCTGTACATTTGCAAGTTTAAAATACTAAAAATACTGACTATTTTAATGACTATTTGGTTTTCTTACATGATCGACTGAAAACATGCCGTGAAAGCTACCTGTTTCCGTTCCCTGAGATAAGGTTATTTTGTATAATCCACCGATTAACGACTGTTAACCTTCAAGTTAAACAAAGTTTATATTAGGTTTTATTAAAATATGAACATGTTGAAATATATCAAAATATCCGCATTGGTGGTCAAGTGATGTTAAGGTTATACACCCGCAATCCATTTGGTTACCATTGACGGGGAGGTTGGGTGCACTATAAGGCGTGAGAGGGAGTATTTTAATGTGCTTTTTAAATCATAGATCCATTTTAATCATTTATCCACAATGTTTTACCACACCTCTGGGCTCCACGAGGTTTAATTACACTAATGGGGGTAAAATGAGAAACATCTAATTTAGATTAAATGCACTCGCACTTGCTTCGAGGTAGAGTGGTAGACCATTTAGGGAATACTTATACGGTTTATCCTCAACATGTATATTCAAATGAACCAGTAAGGTGGAATATTCAGAGCAAGGATAGGGAACCTGCAACCTTATGAGGTGTTTGTTTGCCATTTTCGAATATTTTGTTAATTATTTCTCTTCATAACTTATATATATATATCATAAAAATGGCGAGATGTGATAAAGCGAAACGTGCCATACGAAGTACTTTTTCCTTTGATAATTTTTAGATATGATTTACAATGTTTTTGAAAAGTGAAATAAAACGAAATCTTCTTATGATAAAACGAGATAATAGTGCGTTTACAAAAAAAAAATCTTTAAATAAACACGAAATTAAAAAGAAATTAAGCCAAAATTTTCACCATGCTGTATATTGATAGTATTTTATTGTAGTGTAAGCTAACTTTAGGCTAAAAAATTGTGAAATATGCAGACAAACTTGACAAAGAATTTTAAAACAAAGGTTTCAATGATACATTTTAATTTTGTATACATGATTCTTTTTAGTGCAATGTCTTACTACCTGTTCGGGCTATTCGCCTAAGTACTAATTATGCTAATAGTTTTAGGGAATAGGGAGGTTATATTAATAAGGAGTGTACCAACTTTTTCGTGAAGAGTAGACATAATTTTGGAAAAACCACCCTCAGTACAACCGACCGAGATTTGAACCTCAATCTCCCAGTCATCGGCATTTTCATATAATGCGAGAGTTGCGTGTTAGACCACGCGGTCAACGACTCGGTTTAATCTACGGTTGAATTTAAAAAGGAAGCAAGTTCCATGAAGAACCAATTTGAGAAAAAGTGATGAGACATTTTCTGTCCAATATTTTATAATTCATATAAGCTTATATATATATATATATATATATATATATATANNNTTTCTAAAAAAAAAAAAGTGTTCTTCTATGAATGTACGAGTGTATAATAAATATTTAAACATTGAAATCCGTCCTCGTTGAATAAAAAGAGAGAGAAAAAAAATGTAGACTGAAAAAATTTCACTGCTTTATGGGTTACTAAAAAGACATTAACTTATATTTAAGTAAAAGTTAATTAAAATTTTGAAAACATTAACTGTACATGAAGTATGGGGCCTTATGAAAAATTCATGAAGGGACACTTGTCCTTGCAATGTCAAAAGTTTCCCCATCCATGATTTAGAGGAAACAAGCTACATTTTCTTTGAAGACGAGTGGTAAACCATTTAGAAAAACTATCAAGAGCACACCAGGCTACCAGTATTTGAACTTTAACCTCCTTTCATCGACAAACCACATGAGGATGATACCTTAGTTAACGTTTCCACCAATGTGGTTTGAAACATGCTTAAAGTATGAAAAAACATACTTTTTAGTACTATCGTGATTATTTACCGAGTTCCAACTACAAAACGATTGAACTCACTTTGATGTTGACAGAATGCTCTTCTAGAAAGGTAAGTGTGCATATTTACTCATTATGTGCATACACAGGCCATTGATGGACATGGCTTATTCACAATTGTATGAATTACACTGACTAGTTAATTACTGTCCGACCACCCTTTGTAGAACCTTATCAAATTATTTAAAACATTACTGACATGTATTGATATATATATATATATTTAAAGTTAAAATGGAACAACACATGTTTGATGAATCGTCACGTAACTAATAATTAATGCGTGACAAATTATATTATATACACCAATTTTCCTTCGAATGGACATATCAGACAGTTAGAAAAGTTATTATACATACTTTAACTTATTCATAAGTCAGGTCATGCTACATGCATCTGTCCCTGTCGATAGAGATATTATTAATATTAATAAAACAATACTGGTAATATATTCATGCATTATTTCCAATATTGACAGCAAACAAACAATGCTGTAATTTATAGACCTTTATTTCTAGCATGTAGTTTTAATTTATTCGAGGTATTTAATATGCACTTTCGGAACCGACTGATTATATCAGCACACGTTTCATTAACGAAACTAAATCTAGATAAACGTGAAACACAGTCCTCAGGTCATTCATTCTTCACCGTGAAAGAGGAAGCTCCAAATGAACCAATTAAAAATTTTCGGTTATGCAGGAATCAAACCCAAAACTCCAGCTCAGTAGGCAAACACGCTACCATCTGAGCAAAGGTGTTAAACCCTTATAATTTTCTTACTATACAGTTTGGTAAAGAATAGCATGTGTAAAAGTGCTACACATAAATATTAAACTCATTACAAAAAGCTTCTAGAGCTATCCAGGCTTTAGAAATTTTACAAGGGAGGGTTCCTAAGTCTAGATTTTAGCTTAGCCCTTCCACCCCCCTTTTTCACCAAGAATTTCCAGTACCCATGAAATTAAAATCAATCATATAAATAAACCAACTTTTTTTTTATGATATAATTTTCTGAAACTTGTATCAGTTTCATTACGTATATTTCGAAAAACTAAACTTATTTAGTTGGCCTATTGTGGTACGAACAAAATAAAATACTTCGAGCTTCAGGAGATAAACGTCTAAAGATTGATATACAAGTAATATTACTGTATCATTAGCTACAAAACAAAAAGAAAGAAGACGAGGTGGTATGACCTACTTACTCCATCGCACCATACATGCATCTCACAATGAGTCCGCAATTTAACAACACATCCGATCAAGACCGCAACGCGTAAATAACTGTCTGAGCCCACCCAAGTTCGAGAGGTGACCACTAGAGGTCACGGAGTGATAGAAAATTCCAAAGTGTTTTAGAAGGAAAGTTATTCCAGTTCTAGAATGCTCTCGATCAATTGAGCTCATTTTCAGAGCTTCATGATCATGGGTTTTGTCATGCATATCTCCTCCCTCGTGACCCAATTATGTTCCTCCTACCTTGTTTCTCGCCTTCCCTTTTCTTTGGGTCTAAGCGTATATAATGCCTGTGTGTTGCCATTACCAGCACTCTTGGATTTGGCTCTTGGTAGAGGAGAACGTAGCCTTGGATGCGCGTATTAAAAATGTAAGAGAAATTTAATGTTTCGGCTTAAGATTATTTTAAATATGTAACTTTTCAAAATTCTTCTTTCTGCTTATTAGTTCTCTTTGTTTGTAATGTAAAATACTTTGGTAGTGGAGATTGAATTTAAATTTGATTATAATAAGGTTTTCCAAAGACTTTAATAATGAACATTAAATCATGACTGAGATCGATATATATCGATGGTTATATATTACTTTTCTAATTATCTTTGATTATGAAGATGGATAAAAAAAACAATTATGTAGTAAGATCGGATATTTAATTAATTGTGTTTAATAATATTACCTTTTGTAAATCTTTACCAATATTGATATATTATGGCAGATATTAACTTAGTATTGAAATATCAGAAAATAGTATTGCGAGTAATCTTGATTTGTCTTTATTATTTATTTGTGGAGGATGTTTAATATTTTTGAAAGAGTAAAGAATTAAGTCAGTTTTGGGTAGTGACTGAAGATAAATGCCTCAATATCTCTTGCTTTTGTTAAGAATCCATTCATATTCATTTTCTATCCATATCTATTTGCAATACTTTGAAATATAAATTACTCTCATGGTTATATTTAGTTTAGCGGATCATTCTAGTATTTTTGTAAATAGGGTTGTGTTCTTGGAGAAGATGAGTTTAACTATTTTTGGATAATATAATGTTATTTTGTGAATAGATTGTATGAGAACCTTGGACTTGTTAAATTTATTAAATTTTAAAGTAAATTGTAAATGTTAATGAAGACCGTAATTTTGAAATGACCTTTTATATTAACTTTGGCATACACATATATAAACTTTAATATATTCTTAAAATACGTCTATCGTATTTATTTTGTGTACCATCATAAATGGTTTTCATCATTTTGATAAATATATATTTATAATAAATACACATTTAAATTGATTTCTTGTTTTTTTCCTTTGCCTTATGATAAATTAATTTCACGTCTTAAGAGTACCCTTAGGTTATTTATTTATTTATTTATTTATTTATTTATTTATTTATGTTTGAGTTGCTATGAGGTTTATAAGATGAGGGCATAAAGGACGACCGTTTTGTAACAGTTTCCGCAAACGGGTGAGTTGCGTGCGCTAAGTAACAGTAGTCTGTTCTCGGACTATTGTAACTGATTTCTCTCAAACGACTCACTCTGTTTTATTTTCTGTTTCTATTTGGCATTCTGCATAATTGTTTAGTAAAGGAGGTTTCATTACATGCCTGAGGAAATCAAGAAAGGGTTTGGCAACAAATTGTATTCAAAACTGACTCTTTCTGAGAGGAGTTCTAATTTTTTCACGTTGATTGCGATACGAACTGGCCTAATTTATTTTTCTTTACTAGAAAATACCGTATAACGTTCGTCTCTTTAAACACTTCATGCTGAAATGTATTAAAACATTTCAGGTAAATAAAATAGGAGCAATTTAAAATATTTCTTAGGATGAAGATGTACTGTATCAAACGTACTTTTAATGGTTTTATTCAACTTCAAACAGATTCCATTCAATTTAATAGTAACATCTAAAAACATCTAAAACATCTAAAAATAAATTCTACAATATTTATTGGAAGACAGAAATTATGTTTTGAGAATAGAATACTAAAATGATTGGTTATTTCTATAGGGTTTAAATCGTTTTGAAGATTGGAAAAATGAATTTAAGGTAATATGTAGAGTGAACGTGGGAAAAAATTAAATGAAATGCACCATTTAACAAAATAATCACAGTTTCTAGTTCTTAATTATCTAACTGGGGAAGGGACATACACAAAAAAAAATTGATTCATTTTCAATTTAAATTATAAAACAAAATTTGCGCTCTACTAATTGAATAACACAAATTATGGTAGTGTAATTAACTGTATTATAAATAAGTGATCTTATCACGTACTCATTGTAACAAGTGTTGATTTTCATTTTTCTTAATAAAACACTTCACTATTTCTTATATCAGGGGTTGGCAAATTTTTAGGGGCCCAATCAACTTTTACATTTATCAATGGTCTCGGGATCACTCTTCATTTCTCCACTCTTCTTTTAATTATTTTTGTTATACATATACATGTTAATGCCTCTATATAAAATAAATAAAATGTACACTTTGTTCACCCTAAAAGGTAGCAGTATTGCCTTGAAATATTATACTAGTTTTCTTACATGATCGACTGAAAATTGCTGCGAGATCAACCGGTCGATCATGATCGAGCTTTTGCCAATCCATGTAGATTCTAAGAATTTCTATTTTAAACAGATTATTGGGGAGGTGGGTGGGGTTTCTACCCCGATAATCAAATTTGTGCAACTTATAAATAAGACATATTTTATCACAGCTTGTAAAATATAATGCAAATTGGGTAAACAATATAGTTTTGATGGAAATATTAAATATATTTAGTTTAAATGTGTTCAAAGTATTAATAATTTTTATTGGTTTGTAGATATATATTAAAAAAAGCCTATCACCTACGACTAAAAAAGATGTAACTGCGAACTAAAACTACCTATCTCGATCGTAGGAGTGTACTCGTAAAATATATTTATTTTTGTTTAGTAAGTCTCCTTCGTATTAAATCCTCGGTTAAGGGTAATTTAATTTGTAATTTGATATTTTGTACTTTATGTGTTATGATTAATGTTACCATATTTTTTAGTTGCAAAATCGAAACTTTTTGGAATATTTTTGGGGTTGAGTTGGATTTTGAGTAGACCTGGAGGTCTGATGGGCATGGTATGGACGTATGGTCTATGGAATACCCCCAGGGACGGAGGGTGTGGGGAGGATGGAGGCCAAGACTAAGATATAAATAATAAACGTATAAATTATACAAGACATAGACACTAACCAATTAACAATAATTAATGAACGGTAGAAAATTACCTCAGGATCACAATAAGTGTTTGAAAAACAGTGTTACTTTTTAAATTTAATTGGTTACGTAAAAATCAATTTTTACATGACACAAAAAGGGTTTATTTTACAGAAATTATTCATATAAACATTTAAAAAGTTAACTTTTTGTATAAACAAGGTTAAATCCTTAAAATGTTTCTACATTCAACATTCCGTGTTTATCAAGTGAGTGGATTCTCTACAATAAATCAGGATTTTGTTTAATTAGTTCATAAAACTTGTCACAAGAAAGTACAATATTACATTTGAGTAAAAGCATAGACTTCAGAGTATGTATTTTAAACTGTGATTTGTTTTCCGTCCACATGTTATTCATCAGAGTAGCGTTTGTGCCGGGTAGACAAATAACTAGCTCAACCAGTAGTTTCACATTTCCAACAGAATTAAGAGTTTTAAGAATAAAAGAGCATGTATGAATCTGTGTATGCATGTTATTGAAACAAAGTGAGTATTCAAGGATAGGGAAGTGTGGAGAAAGTTAGTGAGGATAGATTAAGTATAGAGTTGATTTTTGAGCTATATGCAGTTTCTTACCTACCCCGTAAGGGAACGAGGTGATTAGGTATGTATGTATGTAAGTATTTTTGTGTGCATCTGGTCCTCGTGACTTGATTGCAAATTCCTGTGCACTAGCTTTGGTACTCATGTGCTGCTAAAGTGGTTAAACATAAAAATTCTACTTTGTGGGGAAATGTAAGTCGAGTTGTGGAGAGGGGTTATTGTAGTGTCTCTGTATAAAGTGAAGTAATCTTTCTCTCATTTTGATATGAAACCTGCTTATCTTCATTAATTGCCCAACACTTCTCATGCCGCGACAATGCAGAACCAACTAGACGATATAGACAAGTGTAACTTAAGCCTTTTATGCTCACGTAATTCTAGATATAATTTATTTTCAACTTTGTACCTTCCAAAGGGGTTGGTACATCTTGAAAAATGTACATAATCAATAATTTACATCTAGAAGAGAGAGTGCGATAGAAAAAAAATGGCGCTACCATATCGCATGTCCTCACATCCTGGTTTCTTGTGACTAGTCCTAAATCTGGCCCTAATTATTCAGTGTTTATCACGACATTATAAATATAATTAGAGGTTACATACCCCCAAAATATCTTCAAATACCACCGTGGGGGTACGCGTACCCCAGGTTGGACACCCCTGATTATAAATCACCAGTCCTTTATCTCCAATGAGACGGCCAAGTATCATTTAACTACAATCTGTACCTACAGTACATGTAAACATCCTATTTTTCCGTTGAGGAATTCTAAAGTTTGCATTACTAATCTAAAAAAAAAAGTTTGTGTTAAGTCAGTTTGTAAATCACTGTATCCCTAAAGGGTATTTTAAAAAGTTTTTTAATCTCGTAAAATAATAGCAATTTTTCAAATAACCCCAAATTTCTTACAAATGGACGTAACTAACAGCTAAAAAAAAACTTTACTAGAGCTACTGTATCCTATTAATACGGCAATTCATGTGATCTGAAGCCATCATTTTAGATAAATAATAGCAATACCTAGAAAAATAGCACTAATGGAATAGATATATATGATCAATGTCAATAGAAGAGAATATATTTGTATTTTCTAAAACAAAAAGTGCCGTAAAATGTCCATTCTCGTGAAAATCAAGGTATAGGTATCTTATTGTTTCGGGCGTATAGTTCCTCTTGAGAAGTTCCTGGATGTTCCAAGCCCACGTCACAAACTCGTTACTTAAAGATTACTTTATAGACTAAATCACGAAAGAAATGAAGGATGAATAAAAAAATAAAGGAAAGGTAGTATATTACATCCGCAAGCAGGAAAAAGTGGAACGTTAGAAGGAGGAAATTAATAAGAAAGTAGAGATAGAAGTAGAATACAAAATATTGAAAGAATAAATAATCAGTTTGTTTTATGTAGAGCTAATATATAATTATTTTAAGTAGAAATGAGACGCTTGAATTCCGATTCTTGAATCATAGAGTTCTCAAAAAAAGTATCACAAATACAATAATAATGAAAATCTTGACTTGATGAAACAATTATTTTTAACAATTAGTAAAGGGAATTTTATAGATCTTTGTGGTTTCCAGAGTAAGAAAGTCACAAAAAAAGGACAAATTCTATTAATATAACGAAGATACTCAAAAGAAGTTTTATTATTTGTTAATTACATACCTGTAGTATAAATTACAAATAAAATAACATTTAACAGTGGTGCCTTAAACATTTTAAAAAAAATTCACTTTTGAATATTTTCACTTTAATCTAAATTGAATATTTTTTTTAAAGATTCAAGAATTCGAATTTGGATTCAAGATTTAAATAAATTTTAAAATTCGTATTCGAAATTCGTATTCTAGGAATATAGGATTCAACCCATCTCTAAATTTAAGCTACCTTTACAATTGTATGCCTATGTATTTAAGATATTAAGCGATGCCTTTCAACCCAAAGAGTTAATCTAGACTATTTTTATAATTTGACAAAACGATAGCATATAAACCTAGTAGGCTGTTAACAGAATTCTCAAATTTCTATAATATCCAAATGGAAAGCAGTAATTTTTAGGAAACAGCCATTTCTTTCGACAGCAATTTGTTGAATTCTACCAAACATATTTTGTTTTATTAAAAAAAGTACTTTTAAGATTATCATTAAAAAGTTGACAAATTTTCAATGTCTCGGTCACATTCTCTATATAGGCCTATATAAAGCTGACAGTATATCTGTTCGGAAAAGAATACCTACCTCCAGATGAGTTGGAAAACTGAAATTTGGCAGAAGTGTAGGAGGATTGCCCCACATAACCAAAAAATTAAAATTGGAAATTTAAAAATGCTGCTCTGTGAATTGGAGGGGGGGGGGACTATAATTTAAAAATATATATATATTTAGACGTGGTAGAAATTTAAAATTTGGCAGTACCACTTCAAATAATCAAAAAAGTCTGAAAATCTTAAATTTTTGGATTAAACTCCAGTAAATATGGTGGTGGTTGGGGGGGCGGGGTGTTGAACATAAAAATAACTACCAAGTCTCATAGAAAATCTAAACTGGGCAGACAGGTGTAAGGACAACTCCAGATAGCCAAGAAAAATATAGTATTGAAAAATTTCAAAATGGGGTTCCAGGAAACGAGGGGCCTAGAGATAGAAAAAAACTTTTAAGATTAGGTATGAAATTAAAATTTGACAGACAGCTCCAGACAACTCCAGATAGTCAAATAAATCTTAAACTTTAAAATGCATAAGTGTTAATTGGAGAAAAGCGAGTGAGGATTCAAAATTTCAAAAATTAATAGTTAACAGCTACTTCCCAGTGTGATAGAAGAAAAAAGAAATTTGTTAGGCAGATAAAAATAACACTCAAAATTAAGGTTGAAATAGGTGTGGTTGAAAATAATTTTGGTAATAAATAAATATATAAATGGATAAAATATGGTAGTAGAGGAAGGGGTGTTAGGTAAAAATCAAAACGCTTTTAAGCAAGAGAGAAAATTCAAATATGCTAGGAATGTTCGTGGATTACTCCAATAACAAATAAGTGTTAAGTATCTACTCTAATAACAAAGTAATTGTTAAGTATCGGACTCTAATAACAAATGTATGTTAAGTTATCTACTCTAATAACAAATAAGGGTTAAATATTTAACTCTAATAACAAAATAAGTGTTAAGTATCTAACTCACGTTCCCTACATATCTACCTTATAACAACAGGCTTCTTTATTCGATAAACAAAATGTTTGAAATCTCTTGAAAAATGTTTTGAGCCACAAATTAGTATAAATATCACAAAATTCAGAGCTTTAAGCTGTGTTTTAATATGTACAAACATTGCGAATGTGATTTGATCAAATAAGAAAATTGCCCTTGACGATTTTTTTACTTAATATAATTTAATTTAATTTTGTTTCTTTTTGATTTAATATTAGTACCTATATCAGAAGTTTAAAACTATCCATCCTAAGGAAATCAGAGGAGGGTAAATTATAAAGAAATATATGTGCATTCGTAAAAAAGGATGTTGGAAAACAAATATGTGGAAAAACTACGCCCATTGCATCTATACGTGATCGAACTCCAGACTGCCAGTTAAATGTCTTCTAAACTATCAAGAGCAGGCTCACTGAAATGGTTATATATTATAAATTTAATAAAACCTTTTTATCTAAAAAGGAGTTGTGCTTTCATAACTCAAAGCAGTAAAGATTAAAGGACTAATAAGTTCCTCTCGAGCAGGCCAAAAACTTTCAATAATGTTTGGCCATTAGCGCAACCAGAAATCAACTTTTTTTTTTGTGAGAGGGGGGAATAAAATATGGCAACTAATATGTATGTACTTTTTTTCCAAGTGGAAGTTTTAAAGTAAATTTTAACTTGTATAACTCTATATATTAGGATCTTGATCTTAGGATTTAATTTATGTATTCGACTCATTGTAAGTGGTTTATATTATAGTTGCACTTAACATAAGTTTTTATTTAGGAAAAAAACATGTTTTTAGAGAGGAAGGGAGAAAGTGCCAAATTTGTGGTGTCTTCCCTCTCTACCAGGGCTCACCACTACCTAAAACCGCACAATGCGCAGACACTTAATCATTTTACTATCAAGTGGTATATTTTATTTTATTCCCGCGTTTACTGAAAATATTTGGGCATGATTATAAAGAGAGAAAATATCTGGTTTTTGACCTCCAGCTGACTGGATTTCCACTACATCCATTCTTTTGTGGAGTGAGGCCTCTTGAAGCATAGACAATCAATCAAGTGTTTGGTTGCCTAGCAACCGATCAACACTCTCTCAAACACACACACACACACAAAGAGAGGGACTCGCTGCCTCTCCAGATACTGAGCACCCTCGCCATTTGTAACCCCCACACAACACCCCTTCACCCCTAAAATACCATCCACACCACAGTACCATCGTCAGACTAGAGAATCCTACCACAATATGGAACATGAGTTAAGGCTAGTGTTTTTGCAGTTTTTGTGTCAACACTTTTTTTTTACCATAATAAATTAAATAATTCTCCAGAAGAAACGTAGAATTTAATTTTCTTCACATGTTGATACAAACCGTTCGTGAAAGCATGTCATGACCATATTAGTATTCAACGAGACATTTTTTAAGTGAAGAGAAAAATTTGTCATAAAATTCCAGTACATCCTCGACAGATGTTCAACAAATATTGATGTCACCATGGGAAGAAAATTAAACTATATGTTNAAAAAAAAAAATGCTTTAAGAGCTACAAAAACACTGGCCCTTTCTCTTGTTCTTAACACCCCACCTTAAGGAGGATATAGTGGAAATTGCTAATGTTGCGAGCATATATTTCTTTTACACTCAATATTAAACCATGGAGTTGAACAGAAATATTAATCAGTTCTGGGTTTTTGCTGGCTCTGCAGTAAAATATTTTAAGGTTCTGTTGTTACTAGTTCCAGTTGGAGAAAAATAAAAGTTCCTGTTCTTTTAGGTTCTTAGGTTTCGGTTCTGGTCCCTCTTGATTCAAATACATCATGCTTTGACCAAACAAGTCCGGGCAAAAGTAAAAAATCTGTATCTAAAACTATTATTAAGTTAAAGAAAGTGGAGCATAAGCAATTTTTTTAAATAATCATAAAAATCTTGAAATTTTAAGAATCAAAAATAACCTTTACGAACCTAAAATTATATATTAGTTCTGATTCTGGTTCCTAAGCAATCTATTTTTAGGTTTCCTGTTACAATTCCTTGAAAATAACTTAATTTTGGTTATTGGTTCTACTTGCAGTTCCGGTTTGACTCCCCGATTGCAACAATATTGTTTTAATGAAATCCCCCTATTAGGTGGCCGCATATTCTAAGATAGAGGTCAGTAACCTTTTTGATATCACGGGCCAAGTGAACTATACAAATATTGGTGGCTCAGTTTTAAAAAAAAAGTATATAAAAAATTTAATTTAATAGTTTTCATGTAGTAATTAGCTATTGTTATGAACACAATTGTATTTTCACTAAATCTTTAGTTGGATAGGTAAAATCAGTCAGAAGGCTGGATCCAACCCACGAGTTGTAGGTTCCCTGCCGTTGGTCAAAGGCGTCATTCTCACAATAGACTACAGGACCGATGACGGGGAAATCTGGGCTCTAATCCTAGTCAAGGTTATTTTTCCTTTGTGATTTTCCACCATCCCTCTAAGCAAATGTGGGTACGCTATACCATGTGGCCACCGAAGCGGGTAGCACTGATAATAAACGTAAACATAAATCTTTTGATCACGCCTAGGTTTAAGTATTAACATTTTTTTTCCACCTCATCTTAATACCCGTCCTGACTAACTAAATATTTATAATAATGACTAGGGACGAGGAATTTATAATTTGGAAGTAGCGTAAGGTCATATGCGTGGAAGGAGAGTGAGAAACCATTTAGGAAATAAATATCACCCATAGTAGCTTACACACAACTGGTATTAAAATCTCGACCTTACCGCCTTAGGCAAAACAGATTATAAGAGCCTGGTATTAAGTTCGTATACGCGCTGGTGCGGGGTTTTAACCATTGCATTTTATATTTTAGTTAGTGTATTAATTTGCAATATAACTAGCTCAAGATAGAGACAGGTGACGTACTTTTGTCAATACAGCAATGGACTTTCGAGTTCCTAATGCCAGAGAGTAAGTAAGTATTAATTTGCAGTGTAGATGAGGTATTGTATTTACCTCTCTCCTTTGGGACTTTTTTTTAAGGTGCCATTGACCTCAATGTATCTGTAAACATTTAAACTTCAATAATAATAAATTTAACAACTAGGCCTAGGCAAAAAAAATGTATTTTTTTATTTAGCACCGCGTCTTACTGACCGTTTGGGCTATACGCTCATGTGCTAACTACACTAATGTGTTAGGGATTAGTAAGGTATGACATAGATCAACTGCACCAGAATCTGCGTGGAGGAAGATTTAAAAACCATTTAGGGAAAACCACCCTCAGTGCACCCGGTTGGGATTGAACTCCGTTCTTCCATTCTATGGAGGTCCAATCTATTTAATAATAATATTTAGCACCGCGTCTTACTACCCATTCGGGTTATACGCTTTAAGTACTAATTACGCTAATGGATTAGGAATGGGGAAGGTTGAATTAGAGGAAGTTAACCCGCATTTGCGTGGAGGGAGAGTGGAAAACCATTTAGGAAAAACCACCCCCAGTTCACCCGACCGAGATTTGAACCTCGATCTCCCCGTCCTCAGCAGTCGAGCTCAACGCGACAAGCGCGTTAGCCAACTACTTCACCGAGGCGGGTTACAATCTATTTATTGTGAGGGTAACGCTTTAGACCATTCGGCCACTTAAGTGGATACCAAGGTATTATTACAGAGATATATTAATCTAATAAGCCTATTGATTAGAGCTACACATTTGGAGTATTGCAAGGGTAAACAGAGCTTGTTAATAGTGTACTTGGGATGTGTTCCTACCAACTAGGACCCCAATCTGACCATTCACACGTAGTCTTTGCTCTACTTACCTCACATGGGGATGTAGTTTAGTTGATAACAAGCTTATCAACAAGAGCGGGTCCAAGAGCTGTTGTCAGAGGGGTGAGGGATAGATCGGTTTTCATAAGGTTACTTTGAGCACAAATTTAATCATTTTAATTAATCATAATAATATCGATAGTTTATAAAAATAATCTTGGTAAATAAATTAATTTGATAGAAAAATGGACTGTAAGTAAAAAAAACCACCATTTTTAACTTAGAATTTTGTCATTTTATTAAAAAATAAATGGTACGGTGCACCGCAACAGACTTTCTCTTTTATCTTGAAATACAACATTTAGGTTACTAAAAACTAGTGAAATTTGTGAGACAAAATAACCTACATTGTTGCAGAAACTCTCATCCAAAGAGTATACATGAAATTGTATACAATGTTACAGAAACATTGAGAAAAAGAAATATTTTTTCTACCAAAAATTATAACTATAAATTTTAAAGTATTTATGAAAAAATAGATATTTGCTTGTATCTCAGAAATTTTTGGTTTTATAAAAATATATTTCAAATAAATTTATTTTATCTGTAATATCACTATAAATTTACAACAAGTCATTTTATATCCTAAATAGTTACGGATAAATGATTAAAATTGGAAATTTCATGAGAAAACCAAAATACCAATTTTGTTTTTTTAATTTTAAACAATGTATATAAATATTTCATCAAAATCCTTAAATCGGATTTCTAGAATATTGATATCTAGTTTTGCCCATCATTAAATTACCCTTGATTTAAGCCTTTGATTTATTTACCAAGATATCTCTGGGGAACCTTATTTAAACCCTAGATATCAAGTTTTAGCCCGATCGGTAAAATGTTTAAGGCAATAGGCATATATATGGACAGACAGACAGACGGCATCGAGAAACCCACTTATTTGGTTTCAGTGGGTCATGAAACGTTGGCATTTATCAAAATCTTGAGTTCAATTTGTTTTTTATTTTCACAATACTTCTCTCTCCGAGGTGTCGAGAGATAGTAAACACCACTTGGTCGGCAGAAAATTAGAGCTGAGTTGAAAGAGTTATTGGATAGGTCATTTAGGGCAAGGGAGATGGTAGCTGCAGATGTACTACAGTAGCCCCATGGCTTCTTTGGTGCTGACCGACAGCTCACAGCTGACAGCTGACGGCTTTGAAAAGTTTACCAGACCAAAGTATGTATCTCTACGCCGAACCATATGATCTGCAAAAACATGTGTTTATTAGTTGTCACTTCTGACAGTCAAAATTTAGGTATATACTTAAATGTTGCTGTCAGAAGTCAGCACCAAAGAAGCCATGGTGCTACTGTAGATATTATATCCGAGGGAGCTACGTGCTTACTATTAGGGAACAGCGTTGTCATTCTCTTGTTTCCACGACCCACCCCGGTGGCGTGGTTAGCTAAATCACTAGTTTCGTGTTGAGCTAGACTGCCGAGGACGGCCCGATCAAGGTTCGAATCTCACTCGGGTGAACTAGGGGTAGTTTTCCTTTAATGGCTTTTCACTCTCCTTCAACGCAAATGTGGGTTCACTTCTATATTCATCCTTCCCAAATCCTAGCGCATTAGCGTGAATAGTAGTTAAGCGTATAACCCGAACTTTTTGTAAAATGTGGTGCTAAATATTTTTTTTTTCCATGTGATCAACCTTCCCTTAAATATAAGACAAATCTTGCAACGCTGGTTCGTCGGTGTTGTCAGTAGCGCCTTCTTATCCCAGCCCACCACCTTCAGGCATAGCTGAGAGAGAGGAGATTTGGCAACAGTTAATAGAGAGAGAGAGCAAGAGCGAAGATAAAGCTTTCCTCCACAAGACTTGCAGTTCCCGCGAGGGTGGTTTTCAGTGTAGGAGTGACCCACTCTTAACAACATTAGGTTATTCGTTTCAAAATGTTAGATTTTTTTTATGCTGTAAGAGGGGTGGGCGAGCACCCAATTGCCCCCTGTCCACTCACCCCTTAATCCACCACTACCCATTGAGTGTTTGGATGAAGATAACAAAGGAGAGGGTCGGTGCAAACACATTGTAGCCCTCATAGCTCTAGATGGAATGGGCGACCTGGCAGTCTAGGGGTAAGGTGTCAGTCAGACTTCTGTGCTGGGAGTCCGGGGTTCAATCCTCGGTCCCGACACAGATTTATCTGATTACCAAATCCTTCCTTCACCTCTGACCAGACGTGTGTTAATCACAAATTGTGAATCTGTGGTATTCCAGGCTTCCACCGTGGTTCGGATCCCACGTTAAACCGTAGGTCCTCCATTTCATCTCACAAACACCCAACCATTACGGATTAGCGTGAATACGTATATCCCGGACGGGTAGTAATAAGTGGTACTAATAATAAAAATAATAATATATGGGATATGTTCACTATTTAAACTTCATTAATATCTTGAAATTTAGCTACAAAAAATAAATAAAATATTCGTAGATATTAGCTTTCCTTAATGTCTTGACTGAATATATTATTATTATTAGCACCGCGTCTTACTACCCGTTCGGGTTTATACGCACTTACGCTAATGTGTAATGTTAGGGTGATTGTGAGATGAAATGGAGGACCTACAGTTTAACGTGGAATCCGAACCACGGTTATGGCCTGGCATTCCTGACTGAATATAAAAACAACTTGTAGTTTAAGAAGTAAACTAACGGATACCCGTACTAACACATTGTTTTCATAAAATGAGGGTTATCTGGTTTTTACCCCAACCCCCTCAATTCACAGATGCAGCTTGGACAGACTCTGTTTACCCTTACAATACTCCACGCTACGCCAATTAACCTAGTCCATGTTTCAAATACACCCCCCACATTCCCTACCCTTGAGCCTCCCCAAGTTCTCGACCAAATCTAACCGCACTTCTCTCCAAAGTCTGTCTTAACTCTCGGACGTATCGAGTGGGCTTTAGAAAATGACATCTCTTTATTCTCCTTCTGCGGTCGTGAGCGACTTTATAAGAGGGTGGTGGGGGGAGAGAAGGGTAATGTCTTGTTCTATTTTACATACTGGAGTGAGGACGGAGATTGCGACGTATGGGAGGGGGATACCAATCTCTACTACTGATCCAAATGATGGAATAAATTATCCGTCCAGCTGCGCGTAGCCTAGTCGTAGAACCAAGCTTTAAGTTTAAGAGTGTAGAGAACGTTATTTAAGGCCTTTTTTTTTGCAGTTTTTATATCAAAACATTTTTTGGCCAAAGTAATTAAAATATTTCTCCATTAGAAACATAGAGCTTAATTTTATTTACATGGTATATCTATTATTATTATTATTATTATTATTATTATTAGCACCACGTCTTACTATCCGTTCGGGTTGTACGCATTTACGCTAATGTGTAATGGTAGGGTGATTGTGAGATGAAATGGAGGACCTACAGTTTAACGTGGAATCCGAACCACGGTGGAGGCCTGGCATTCCCNACTATCCGTTCGGGTTGTACGCACTTACGCTAATGTGTAATGGTAGGGTGATTGTGAGATGAAATGAAGGACCTACAGTTTAACGTGGAATCCGAACCACGGTGGAGGCCTGGCATTCCCCACATTCACAAGATGTTTTGTCAGTACATGGTGATATCAACTGTGGATGAATATCTGTCATGAGCGTAGAGGCATTAGATTATTATTATTATTATTAATATCGCGTCTTACTACCCGTTGGGTTATAAGCATATGTATTAATTACGTTAATGGTTTAGGCATTAGAAAGGTTATAGATATAGTAAGTGTACACACATTTGCGTGGAAGGAAAGTGAAAACCCATTTTGTAAAAAAACAACCTCAGTACACCCGACCGAGATCCAAACCTCGACCTCTCCGTCATTGGCAGTCTAGTCTACTGCGAGAATAGCGCGTTAGACCACGTGGCCACCGAAGTGGGTTAATGATTATTAAACATGCCGTAACACTAAATATTGCAGTTCTAGTCTTCCCAAAGAAACCACACAATCAATTTTTTTTTAAATTTGTTATTAAATTAAAATCTTCAGTCCTCTCATTTCCTAGCAGTGACGTAGCCAGGTTTTTTTCTAAGGGGAGAGTAGAGTAAGGGGTGTTAAACCCCCCCCCCCCTCTTCCTTTATTCGCGTCCCTTGATTCCAAGAAACAGCGCGATGTTCAGTTGCCGTACTTGAGTTTATTGACGAAATGTATCAGAAAGTTTTGAGAATGACTTTACTCACTAAAGTAATATTGACAATTTCATAACCCTTCGTTTACTCATTTTTTTAAAAGCAATGTCACTAAGAAGGTCACCATTATATGTAATACATATTTGTATGCGCTCCTCAAAACTTGACATGTTTTGTGCAATGTTTATTGTTGAATATCTTAAATTTCTATCACAATTATTTAAGTTCCTGAATTATTCTTAGGCAAGTCACGTAAATATGACTCTTTAACATTCATCGCAAGAAAAAGTCCGGAGCTATTAAGTCTGCTAATCATGGTGGCAAGGAAATGTCCCCAAATCATTAAACGAGGCGTCCAGGAAAAGTTTTGCGAAGCACCTCAAATAATGATGGAGTTGTATGGGCCCCATCATTCTTTAACTGCTGTTTGTCGGTATCCAAACTCCTACGTTGCAGTTCCGGGGTCCGGGGCCACTACACTCACCAGAGTTAAAAGCCTCGGACTTTTTATTATGGTGCATGTCAAAAAGTCATATTTACGTGACTCGCCTAAAATAAATTCAGGAGATTAAAGAAAGAATTGTGACGAAAATTGAAGAAATGCAACAAAAAACATTGTACACAGTCATATCAAGTTTCGATGAGCGTATACAAAGTATGGGAATAATAGTTCTCATCATCGGGCATTGTTTAAAAAAAATTAATAACTCAAGAGTATGTAGAAAAATGTCAATCTTTTATTGTTGTTTTAAGTTTAATTTGAAACATTTAGTAATTAAAATATTAAAGATATTATAGTGTTATTAAATGTGTCAACACTTTATTCCCCATCCTGTAAAGTTATGAAATAAACATCCATCCACCCAAGCAATGACATATAAACGTGACCAAGAATAAATTAAATTTTAATTGCATTTAATTAATGTATGTGACACTAGTTACATTCTGTGAATTGATGTCATGAATGATTTGTTGTTAGGATTGAAGAAAAAGGAATCCTAATATTTTATTTAGTACAAAATTTTATAAAAATTAAAACAATTATAAAGTATAATTATTTTGAAATGAGCTATTTAAATAATCATACCTTTCAACTGCAGGCACTATAGCTATTTCAAACATCACAATACAGTGCGGTGGCTTTGTTTCACAATTAATAGTTTACAAGCGATTACTAGGTCGAAATTAAAAACTATTCATATAGGGAATAAACATTTTAAATTAATACGGCGAGCATTTGACCGTTGTAATTGCATTTCACCACATTATTAAAACTTAGAGCTATCGCAAGAATTCAATTTAAATGTTATATCAACATTACATTAGTGTACAAATGTAATTTAGTTGAAAATGTATTTGAAAATCCATGTTAAATTACAATAATGATAGCTAAATAACACTACATAATGAAACTAGTTTTAAAGTATTATTAATATAAATTCAATTAGAATTATATGCTGGAACATCAAAATCTATATATTTATTAATGCAATTTTACTCAAAGGCATATACGATTCGGTTTATTAATTCGGTACAGTGCGATTTATTTTAATTGTTTATCTTGTATTAAAATTATTTAAACTATGTGAAAGACATTTCACATTGGTGGGCATGCATACTAGTCTGACTTTTTCTACACGCTAGTGCGGGTACATTTACTTTTAGATTGTGCCTACTTTCCTCATCTTCTTTTAGCACCGACCCGCCTCGGTGGCGTAGTTGACTAACGCGCTAGTCGTGTTGAGCTTGACTATCGAGGACGGGGAGATCGAGGTTCGAATCTCGGTCGGGTGAACTGGGGGTGGTTTTTCCTAAATGGTTCTCCACTCTCCTTCCACGCAAATGTGGGCTCACTTCCTCTAATTCAACCTTCCCAATTCCCAATCTATTAGCGTAATTAGTACTTAAAGCGTATAACCCGAACGGATAGTAAGACGCGGTGTTAATTAATAATAATAATAATTTTAGCACCGTGTCATACTACCCGTTAGGGTTATTCACTTGTGTACTAATTACGTTAGTGGTTAACAGGGATGAGGAAGGTTATAGTGTTTAGAAAGTGTACTCGCACTTGAGTGAAGGGAGAGTGTCAAGTCATTTTGTAAAAACTACCCTCAATACTTACGACCAAGATTCGAACCTCCAACCATCGTAAGTCCTAATCTACTGCGAAGTAGCGCCTTAGACCACGCGGCCACCTAAGCGGGTCTGCTTCATCTCCACACCAATAGTGTGAATAAATGTGGACAACCGGAATGGATACATTACCCGGAATCTCTATTCAAGTTTTAATGAATGAGTGAGCTGTTGTGAAACCTATTAACATGTCTTTACTACAACTTGATGGGCTGAGAAAACAAGGCTATGCGTTTAACCATACAGCGCCCTATTACACAAACGTATTTGCAGACAACGATATGTAACAGTCAGGGGTGGGCTGGGTTAGAGGGACACAAGAATTGAGTGAGATAGCCCGGCAGGTCGGTTTGATTTGGAGTGCTGCAAATACTTTAAAATAAAATAAATCCAGCCATTAAATTTTTAATTGTTGGTGTGTTTTTGCGTTTTAATCAAAAGTTACCCACTAATCAGAATGTATAATTTGTGAATAGATAGTCCTACAATGGCATTAAATGTGAAAACGTTCAGTGTGTTGTTTCTTAGTGTTTTTTGTAGACAGCTTCTAAATCCATGCGTTAAGTTCATTTGTTTGTTAAATATCGACTGTCGTTAGTTTTATAATACACGCAGTTACCTGGTGGTCTAGGGGTAGGGTGTCAGACTTATGTGCTGGGGGTCCAGGGTTCAATCCTAGGTCCCGGCACAGATTTATCTCATTGCCGAACCCTTCATTCACCTTTGAAAAGACGTGTATTAATCACATCTTGTGAATGTGGGGAATGCCAGCCCTCACCCGTGGTTGGGATTTCACGTTAAACTGTAGGTCCTCCATTTCATCTCACAATCACCCTACCATTACACATTAGTGTAAGTGCGTATAACCCGAACGGGTAGTAAGACGCGGTGCTAATAATAATGATAATAATAATAATTTTACACTCACTCTCTCTCTCTCCACGCAAATTCGGGTTCACTTCCTCTAAAACTCAACTTTCCCAATTCCTAATCCATTAGTGTAATTAGTACTTAAGTGTATAACCCGAACGGGTAATAAGACACGGTGCTAAATAAAATAAAAAAGTTCACAGCTCCTGTCTAACAATTTATAATCATTTTTGCTGTCGTTAGCCAGTGTCGGCGGAGTCTTATTTGTGTAAAGGGCAACAAAAAATAAATAAATTAGGGACTTGCCTTTCGTTTCTATCTCCTCTACCCCTTTAGCACCCCGATAAAAGTTTGAAAATTGGAGGTCCCTAATAGATATTTGGAGTGGTGTCCCTCGCCAATTTTTGAAAAATATATTATTATTTTAATCTATCGAGTAGTTTTCTCTGGACATTTTTTGAAATTACGATACTCCTTAAAGTTATTGGAAGCGGTCCTCCTTCAGACAATTTTTGAAAGTTGGATGTATCCAGAAGATATGAGTGCAATTTTTAATATTTTCCGTAATTTCTTTAATGTCGGTTGTAAATTTAGTATTTGAAATTCATAAAACTGTTCGTAATTAATCATCGATATTAATTGAGCGTAAAGAGTTTTTAATGATATTATAGAAAATGTTTGTTTACACACACACACACACACACACACATACATACATATATATATTCTAAAAAAATCATTCTAAAATACCAAAGCTAAAAATATTATTAGGGCCTATTGTGAAAGTGTATACAATTTATATTTAGCCCAAATCAATGAGTGAACTTCAACTTGAGATGATGGACCTGCAGTGTAATCCAGATTTAAGAGAATTACAGCAGCGTGAAGAGTTATACACACTTTACATTTTCTTGATTTTGACAATTTCACAGACATTCAAGATTTTCCTAAGAAAGTGCTGATTATATTTTAATCAACATAGATATAAGCATATTAAAAATAATCAGCATATATATGTTGATCAAAAAATTAATCAGCTTATATATATATGTGTTGATTAAAAATAATCAGAACTTTCTTAGGAAAAACTTGAATGTCTGTGAAATTGTCAAAATCAAGAAAATGTATTATTATTATTATTATTATTATTATTATCATTATTATCAGTGCGTCTTAATACCCGTTCGGTGTATACGCAAAGAAAATGTAAAGTGTGCATAACTCTTCACGCTGCTTCTCTTAGATCTGGATTACACTCCAGGTCTACTGGTATTTTAGAACCATTTTTTTAGAAGATACAGTTATACCTTGCGAGTCACATAAAATTACGTGATAGGCCGCATGCAGCCCGCGAACGTTAACTTGCCCAGGGCTGCTATAGTAGCCATTTCAAGTGGTCTTCTCCAGGCAATATTTTGACAATAGTTGGCTCTCTTAGAAGATATTTAGCTATCATAGCCCTCATCTAGAACTTAAAAAAAAAATTAGATGTCTCTAAAAGATATTTGAAGTGATCTTCCACCGAAATATTTTTGAAAATGTAATGCTTTCAGAAACTAGTTGAAGTGGTCCTCCCCTGGAAATTTTTGATATTTGAATAGTGCTTCTAACCCGATTTTTTTCTGACAGTCAAATGCTTCTAGAATCTATTTGAGGTTTTCTTCTACAACAAGTTTTTAAAATTGAATGCACCTAAAAGTAATTTGCAGTTTGATTTAAGGACGGTGACCTGACGGTCTAAGGGTAAGGTTTCGGACCTCTATGCTGTGTCCCGGGGTTCAATCCTCGCTCGGTCCCATCACAGATTCATCTGATTACCAAACCCTTCCTTCAGCTCTAACAAGACGGGTATTAATCACAATTTGTGATTTGAGGGATGCCAAGCCTCCACCGTGGTTCGGATCCCACGTTAAACTGTATGTCCTCCATTTCATCTCACAATCACCCTACCATTACACATTAGCGTAAGTGCGTATAACCCGAACGGGTAGTAAGACGCAGTGCTAATAATAATAATAATAATAATAATTTAAGGACAAATTTCAGATTCATATTCGATAACATCATATGATTTGAAATATATCCAAAAGGGGAGTGGTGGGTGAGCGGGCGCAAATTTATTGGGGGTCAAATTATTTCAAGGAATAAATGCCTCTCCACCCTCCCTCCAACGTTCACCGCCCCTGATGCCAGTAGAGTGTAGAAGCTGGTATAAGTGGACTGAATAGTGACGTAATAATCGATAACACCCGCTTCAGTGTCCACATGGTGTAAGGCGCTAATCTCACATTAGACTAGAGCAGTGGTTCCCAATTACCTATCAGTTAAGGGCACCACAAAAGGCTCTGTGAGATCAGTAGACCACCTGTTTTTTTCTAATCATTAGAATCTAATCTATTCTATGTATATAAAAAAGCACCCTCCCCTCCATATTAATAATTCATGTTAAAAACTTATTAAACTGAGAATTTGGCACAGTAAATCAGAGACAAATGTGTTTTTACATACTTTTGTTTTCACACTAAATCTAGTTGTAACACAGGTTAAGACTTCGAAAAAATCTAAGGTCAATAAAGAGGTAAAAGGATAGTATACTAAAGAAAAGAAAAATTAAAAATTAAAAGTAATTAACAAGTTAAAGTTATAAATATTTATTATTGATAAAAATTCTAGCAGCGCTTTTGCTAACACTAAAATATATGAGATAGAAACAATATGATTAAAAATAATCGGACATAACATTATCAAGTCAAATGGTGACCATCAATCAGAAGGATAAATACATGAAAACATATTAAAATAATTACTAACAGAAATGAATTGAGGAACAATACAATTAATATTTAAACATTACAATGGCAAATTTGAATGGAGTAACCAAGTGAAAGTATTGTATTACAGGAAATATAATTAATATGACATAAGGCTTGAAACGTAACAAGCTATTAATAAAGTTCAAGGATTTAAATAGAGATATGAAATCTTTAACTTGTTGATTTGAGTCCCGTTACTCCTTGGGCAAGTGTCAGCAATTTAGAAGCCGATTAACCTTTGGCTGTAACAGTAAAATATAATAGAACTAGTTAACACAAAGAAAGTTAGGCCAAATTTGGCTCGAAAATACGAATGCATGTCAAGTCTATTTCTGTACTTTTTTTATGTAATACTGTGCAGGTGGATGAGGATGTGGGAAAGCTTTTGATTGATTAAGATTAGGCCTACTGTCGTTTAATTATTAGTTTAACTTTTTATTTTGTTAGATTTTTGGTGGTTGTCATGAAGCCCCTAGGAACATCTTGCGGACCTCCGGGGCCCACCTTTTTGGAACTAGACTGCCGATGACGGCGAGATATAGGTTCGAATCTCAGTCCGGTATACTATGGGTCGTTTTCCCAAAGCGTTTTCCACTCTACCTACACGCAAATGTGGTTACACAACCTCAAAATATAACCTTCCAAGACCTTAAAACCACTAATGTAATTAACACACTAGCGTATAACCCGAACGGTTAGTAAGACGAGATTAAATTTACTAATGATAAACAAATACTTGGCCTCACCACACTGTTTACACTGAAACATAGTTTCAGTGGTGTTCATGACTATTATGATAAGGGTGTTAATATTTATAGTACCAGGCCCTTTGGAACATATCATTACACCCCTGTATACAGTTTACTAATGTAGTCTTGCCGCCATGGACCCGTGAGTGTTTATATTTCAACGTCATCCTGCCAGCATAATTTGTTTCTGCGCATGTAATAGTGTTCTAAGAACCTCCACGGAAAAGATGTACGATTAGTACATTCGGGCGTCCTCCGGGAAAAAGTACATTAGTGCTGGTTAATCTTTCCGCGAAATGAAATACAGATTGATGTAATCCAAACACGCCATTATTATTATTATTATTATCCAGTTCTAAAATTGGGTATCTAGTCGTGAATCATTTGCTTATAAAACCACCCATGTTATTGCAGATACACTTCTCTCAGAAAATAGTCAACATATGATAGCAAAATAATAACTAACTACCTAATTAGATCTATAGTATTGTAAATGTTCATTAGAAGTATCCATGTATGACTAATGGTTTGAACACAAAATATTTTTGAATTCAATCTAGTTGAGTTTAAACTTCTTTTTTTTTTAAGATACATTATTTTACCATATCATCCTTCGCATCCCTCCCTTTTAGTTGAGCCGTTAAATAACTCATATTTACTAAAACATATCAAATGTTAAAAATCAAACAATTGTAACTAGACTTGATCTAAAATATCCACCCCCTTCATTACCCGTTAAATTAAGTCGTTAATGACACTTATTCCAATTATATTAATACGAAAAAGACATAGTTTGAAAAAACTTTGTTTTGGCCTTTCTATATTGTGTTCTTTCTTTAGTATTTTTTGTTGTTGTTGACAATTTCCTTGATTATTC
>CABFVZ010000771.1:263204-275780 GCA_902151445.1 Timema monikensis | reverse complement strand
TTTTTTTTTTGTTTTTTTTGTTTTTTTTGACAATTTTCTTGATTATTCCCCCCCCCCCCTCCCCTGACATCAAACACTTTGTGGTTTTATGGTTTTCGCTTGTTCATCTAATAAACTTCAAAAAAATGTGTGCTGCATTTGTTTTTACTATTTTTTTAATCACGCTTCCTCTTAACTTTTTACTTTTGAAATCTTACGTTTTTTTTTTTTCATTTGGACGTTTACTTTTTTCTCTTAACTAATATATTTCCAGACTCAAAAAAATTAATTACGTAACTTCCTTACTTATATTATTTGATTGTCATCATATCAAAGCTACAGAGGATTACGTCATCCTAATTAAATAAAAAAGAAGAGTGGCGTGGATTTTTCAGAAAACACTGATAATCCAATTACATTACAAACTAACATTTCCTTAACAAATATACCATACTACCCAATTCGGTGGCCACGTGATCTAAAGAGCTACTTTTGAAGTAAACTAGACTTCCGATGACGGGGAGATCAAGGTTCGAATTTTGTTCAGGTGTAGGGCCTACCTGAGGCGAGTTTTTCAAAAATTGTTTCCCACTCTCTTTCCACGCAAACGCGGGTAAACTTCCTCTAAATATATCCTTCCTGATCCCTAAAACCAGTAACGTTAGTAGTATAAAGTTCGTGAGATCAAAATGGATCTTTCAAAACTCCACCATTTGATGGGTAGACTAGTTCACACGTAACATAAAAATTAAAATTTAAAACAAAACCAGTTGGATCAACGGGTAGACAGGGCACGAATAATAGCAAATTTACTGTAAGCCATTTTGATGTGATTATGGTAATAAGGAATTACCGCGATTACTAGAAACGTTTGTGTCGGTCTTGCATAGCTCGACTCATTTGGTACGTATTGACACCGAAGGGCTTTAGGGTGTTAGTAATGAAGGTCTTGTCGCTCACGAACAGTCGGTGTGGAGGAGAGCCTATCGTGAAAAGAGAAGAGAGGGACGAGGAAGATTAATATGAAGCAGGAGATTACCTGGGAGAACATCAACAAGAAAGGAGTTAGGAACACGCATGTGAGGTACGTATGATACACGCCTGGAAGGATATACATGGGAGCATACATTTGAAGCAGGATATATCTGGAGGTATACGAGTAAATAGGGGGCGTAAATGGTAACACACATGTGAAGCAGATTATAATTATCTGGAGGGTATAAACAGGGGTAGAAATGGGAACTGTAGAATAACTAGGAGCACATGTGGAATAAGAAATGTAGTAGTAGAATAAATACCGTAGAAGAACTAAGAACACATTCAGGAAAGGTACTTGGAGGATAAATACTGCAGAATAACTAGGAACACGTTTGAAGTAAGAAATGTAGTTGGAGAATAAATACCATAGAAGAACTAAGAACACATTTGAACCCGGAAATATAGTTGGAGGATAAACGCCGTAGAATATCTATGGATACAAATGAAGCAGGAAATATATTTGGAGGACATTATGGAAGAAAACCAAGAACATATAAAGATATTAAACATTTTTTAACTGAAAACAAGAAAATGTTCATCGCATCAAACGTTATTAATTGCAGACCAGATTTGTTGCTACAGCAACGATATTATACTTGATATTTTCTTACCACAACTTATTTAACCAATCAGTTTCAACTAAAAACTTAACATAAACATGCTTATTTATAATTTAAAATCAAATTGTAAACGACAACTTGTATATTTTTTATTTGTGATCATTGCTTCAATATTGCGTGCTATAAGTTTATTTCTCTCTCATCTATAACCTCCTTGGAACCAACCAACCAATCCTCTATTTGACGCAGGATTCAGGACGTTCGAGGGGTGAGACTGTTCACAGGATAAAAGCCTGCTTGATGGTGGACCACAAAACCCTTTATCTGCCTGCCAGCTCCCCTAAAACCACGTGTATCTCGGGATCAGCCCACGTGTATCGCGCGCATGGTAAGCCGAGCTGTCATCAGACGTCTACTGGGATAAAAAAGGTGTCAAGTCAACGGATGAAATACATGTCACTTATTTCGTTAGAAAAAAAAATGTGTACGGTGTAATGAACAGGCTTTCTAACTTGCTTTTTTTTTCTAAATAAAAATATTCTCTTTTTTTTAGCTACGCTTCTTATTACCCTTTCGTGTACTAATTACGTTAATGATTTTAGGGATTAAGAAGTTTATATTTATAGGATGTTATTGCATTTGCGTGGAGAGAGAAGGGAATAAAAAAACTTTAGTCTACCCAACTGAGATTCGAATGTCGATTTCCCAGTAATTAAGAGTTTAGTCTACTACGAGAGTAGCGCCTTAGACTATGTGGCCACCGAAGCGGGTGAGATTGCTTATTTCAAGATAAGAATTGAATAACTGGATCCAGCATTGTTGTATTTGTTTTCAGCTGTTCATTCAAGTGAGTATTTGTTATTTGTTATCTCAAGCACATCTCTGACTTGAATAAATACGAAAATGTTGATTCACAACATTAGGTTGAGCCGAAATAATACAGTATCTTTCGAGCATGTTATCTCATTTTGGAATAATAATCAATAGCGTTCTTCCCTATTTCAGTATGTTGTCTTCTGAGAATTCAACTTTATTTATAAATTTTCAGGTACACTAAGAGAAATCAACCAGATGTTGGAAAACAAGTTTTAGTGCGAGATCATGTTTCTCAAAAATTTTAAGGTATAGGTGAGATAAGCCAAGTTTTTTAAAAGATTTATAAGTAAACATTTTTTAGAAAAAAAAAATATAACTTTATTAGAAACATAAGAGTTTAATTTTCTTCACTTTCTTCATTTGTTGAATATCTATCATGAGCATAGCGGCATTAGATGACAAACTTTTTAAATGAAGGGAAAAAGTTGTCATTAAATTCCAGAACATCCTTGACAGATTTTCAACAACTTGTGAGATCACCAGCTGAAGAAAATTATTCTTAATGTTTATATTGAAGCAATACTAAATTTATTAAAAAAAAAATCTTTGACATAAATCTGCAAAAAGAAAAAAACTTACTTTCACTCTCGTTCCCTATATTCCCACCGTAAACCTGTCATTATATTCTTCGATCAATTATTCATTGATATCACAATTTATCAAGGTTTTATTAGTCCATGTTTCTTCAACTACTTTCACCAGTTATCAATTCAGGAAAACGTTCAGCTGAACTTACAGGTTTAGAAAGAACCGCTAAAAAAAATCAATTTCTCCCTAAATTTATTAATATTACGCCACATTTCATAAATTGATTGCAAACATTTAGTTTTGACGTGAATACGTCTTTAAATTTGCTACCATACGGGGGCAATCCAAAAAACCTAATTATGACAAAATCGGGGGATACAGTTTGGCGTTGTAGTTTCGAATCTATCCTCTACATCCAAAATTAAGTTATACCACTGGATAGCTAAAGGATCAAAGAATTCATTACGATAAGCGAATAAGCGAGAACAGTGACGCATCGCCACTGCGCCACCATTTTGAGTTTATTTTGTTGTTTCCTTGCTTTTATCCTAAATACATAAACAAAAATATTTTATTTAAAAAAATATAACCCCTTACATAAACGTATTCACGTACAACACACGGCCGTGTCCATGACAAAGCCACACCCCACATTTTTTTACATCAAGTCATATAAAAATGAAGTATTTTTTGAAAAATCCTATTTAGAAAATTCACAAAGTTTGTTTTGATCCACTTAAAAACTAGTAACGGGTTAGCATAATGCTAGAATTTTTTTCTATAACTCTTTCCTGTGACAACCAGCGTACTTTATAATGATAAGGAAGATCCACATTTTAAGTTTGTTCGTGAGTTTGAAGCGTATTGTGAAACTGGCAATATCATGAATAGTTTGCTCGAATGTAGTTAACAATATTCAGAACTTTAAATAATGTGTCCTTTAAAAGCGTATATTTGGCACAAAGAAAAAGATACTGTTGATGTGATATAAAATGAAATTAAATAAAGTTAGCAGAACTTTGTATTTCTTTTTTTTGTAACAATAAAACAAATCCTTCATGTTTTCCTCTCATAGAAGGGGCACAATGTGTACATCGTCTTAATCATAATCATCATCATTATCATCAACATCATAATAATAATAATCATCATTTACAATTTCCTGCCACTAACAGGGTCTGTCACGAACATAAGCCTCTCCATTTTCTTCTGTCCTCCCACCACCTTTCTTCCTCCCCTTCGGCCCACTCCTCTCCTCTCCATACTCCTTCACACTCCCTTTATCCACCTGTCTCTAGGTCTTCCTCTTAGCCTCTTACCCTCCACCTCCATTTCGAGCATCCTCTATGGATTCCTACCCTCTTCCATCCTCTTCACATCTCCATACCACCTCAATCTCGCCTATCCTATCCTACAAGGTGTGTGGGTGGGGGGGGGGAGGGGAGTTACGCCTTCACTCTCCCTGTATATAAACTTATTAAATTACACAAATTGAGCTTTGTTTCCTGAATTTTATCTTTAATGGCATTTTAAGAATGTCAATTCCACGTGTTCTCCTTTTGAGAGTTGCCAAAGCTATTAGTTATTAATAATATTGAAAATCTGCAGTTATAACGCGAATAAAAAAAATAAAACTTTTGATAAGTCAATTATATCACTGGACTCATTCAGGCCAGTCGAAATATAAGTATTTTCATTTTGACAAATATTTAAAAGTTGTTCAGATATTGACAGTTAATGTTGTCGTTCGTATGTGAACGTGAACGTGGAAGTTGTTTGTAATTTCGCTAACTTTATTTGAGTCCACACATGCTGAAACTACAACAATGCACCGTTTTATGATTTCTACCTCTCACTGTTTGGCTTACCTTCTCTCCCAAGTATACATTCTACTTCGTAAGTTTATTCGGTAATTTAATTACTTCGTACCACCTTCCACTTAAAATAATTGTTTTATTCAAGCTTTATTTTCAAAAGTATAGAATTTCCTGGTTCTCCTTCAAATGTTGTATATGTATGGAACTTATGGATACCATAATTCTGATGTGCTGTGTCTCATCTCTGTTGAAATTACTTTATCACAAAATAAAAACCACATTTTATATTTGAACTTAAATTACGTAATACCGCAGCTACCATTCTTCAATGAATACGTTATTATTCACCTAAAATAGTTCTTTTCGTTTTATTTAACATCTTTGAACGATCAAATGAAATTTACAATAACAAGTAAACGTATTAAATAAAACAAATTCTACTCTTTAAGATCGTTATAAAAGATAATACATATATTGGGCTCAAAACATATCAACACATGTCCGAAATTAGACCGAAGTTTCCGAATGAAACTGTTGTTACATCCAGCGCTCGTAGTGATCTCTAATGACTAATTAATAATATAATAGTGCACCAACCATAAATAGATGGAGAGAGATATGGATAGAAATATCGGTTAGATGGTTACTTTTTAAATATTTATTATTAGGTAGCCTACTATCCGACACTTTAACTCAGTCGGTAACCTGTCTGCCTACTGAGATAAGGCTCTCGGGTTTGAGTCCCAGCAAGGATAAAAAATTTATCATTGGTGAAATGTGTGTTTACCCTATCATATTGATAAATTAACGGGTGAGAACTGGATGTTGTGCCTGTCCTAGTATTAAGTTAGATCATAAGGGATATGTAGCTACGACAGACCTAGCAAGCCGGTAGTGAAAAATATATGGACGAATAAAAAACTTCCATAGGCTCAAAACAGTAATGGATGTTATTTTATTATTATTACTATTATTATTATTATTATTATTAGCACCGCGGATTACTACCCATTTGGGCAATATGCACTTATGCTAATGTGTAATGTAGGGTAATTGTGAGATGAAATAGAGAACCTACAGCTTAACGTGGGATCCGAACCACGGTGGAGCCCTGCTTTTTCACACATTCACAAGTTGGGATTAATACACGTCTAGTCAGAGGTGAATTAAGGATTTGGCAATCAGATAAATCTGTGCTGGGACTGAGGATTGAACCCCGGACCCCCAGCACAGAAGTCTGACACTTTACCTCTAGACCACCAGGTCACCTTTTTTATTATTAAATATTCTGTCTTACAAAAGATCCATTTTTTTTTTGTCAGAGAACTTAGACCACCATTGTGCCCTGTCCTCTGCCTCTTCCTACAGCTTTCCAGAATGTTCTTTTATATTTCAAGTCATCTAATATTTGAACCCTCCTTCCTAAGCTCCTCTTTCTCTCATCCTCTAACAATGAGCCATAAAATAATGTTTTTTTTAACAGTAACCACTTTAGAATGTATAGTCTAATAAACAATGAAGATACATAACTGACAAACTATTCGAAAAAGTCGCTCCAAATATCTCAAAAGGCCGTAGATATCCCCATCCTTGATTCAGACCATTCAACCATCTCAAAAGACCGTAGATATCCCCATCCTTGATTCAGACCATTAGACCATCTCAAAAGACCGTAGATATCCCCACCCTTGACTCAGACCATTCAACCATCTCAAAAGGCCGTAGATATCCCCACCCTTGACTCAGACCATTCAACCATCTCAAAAGGCCGTAGATATCCCCATCCCCTGTTTCAGACCATTCAACCATCTCAAAAGGCCGTAGATATCTCCATCCCCTGTTTCAGACCATTCAACCATCTCAAAAGACCGTAGATATCCCCATCCTTGATTCAGACCATTCAACCATCTCAAAAGACCGTAGATATCCCCACCCCTGACTCAGACCATTTGCCCACAGAAGCGGGCTACTTCAGTGACTATAAATGGAAGAATACATCCCGTACAGTGTAGCCCAAAGATAATAAAATACGTAACACAGGTTTGTGTGTGTGTGTGTGTGTGTGTGTGTGTGTGTGTGCGCAGCTTACTCGACTGGCCTATCTGCATTTAATTACAATATTTTTTTAAATTTAGCACCGGGTCTTACTACCCATTCGGGTTATACGCTTTAAGTACTAATTAAGCTAATGGATTAGAATTAGGAAGGTTGAATTAGAGGAAGTGAACCCGCATTTGCGTGGAGTGCGAGTGGAAAACCATTTAGGAAAAACCACCCCCCACTTCATCCAACAGAGATTCAAACTTCGACCTCTCCGTCCTTGGCAGTCTAGCTCAACGCGACTAGCGCGTTCGCTAACTACGCCACCGAAGCGTGTAAGAGCTTAATAAAAAAGGTTTTAATAAACCATTTAAACTTCTAGCCTATAATTTTGGTATCGAATAACGGCCTGGGTCCACTTGGTTGGGTTGATGGGGAGAGGGTAAGGCGAGGGTGTATAAACTCAGCAGTTAATATCCAGAATGTTAACTGTTCCAATGTTTTTTGCTTTAGAATGTATAGAAGTTTCCCTGACTGAGTTTGCAACACAATATATATTTAGTCATGAGTTTTCTTTAATCAATAGAATGTCATTTCTAATAAATCGCTTGCCAACAGTGATGGATCTGATGACAAATAAAGGATATTAGACTAAACTTGGATGTTCGTGACTATATGGAATTATTTATGTTACTTCCTTTAATCTTTGACAACACAAACATTGTACACTCCGGTTAGCCTGAAAGGTAATGTGCTTACTTTACTTGGTTCTACATGATTAACATTTTCAAGTAGATTTTCGATTGGACAATTATTTAGGTAATAAAAAATTCCAGATCATTGGATCCCATGGGGAGTGGAACTATTTGATAAGGTTTTGGTTATGATATTGAAGGATGAACATATCTGATCTGCAACAGTCCGGGATTCAACCACCAGGCGCTGTATCTGCTTCATAGGTGTGACAAAAGAACCATTGTTATTGCTTTAGTGGAACTAATTTGATAATGTTTCTGCTGGCAGCGTCCTTTGTATAAATTAAACTGAAGAATAAATTTCTAAAGATTGGGACATCTTGATTGCATTCGTAACTTCTAAACAGTTGAAAGATTTGCCAAAAAATACAATAAATGAAAATTTTCGTAAAATAAGTGTTGTATCACATCTACAGTTCTTGTATGGAAAAGTTTATAAGCTATGCTATAATATAGCTTATAAATGAGGGGTATAGTATATTTTTTTAATCAAGTCTAACTACTTGTTCGGGCTCTACACATATATTATAATTACACTAATGTAGTAGGGATGAGGAAAGAAGCATTTTAAAAGAAATTTGAATTTTCAATTTTTAATAGCTACAATATGTATCAACTACGTTTACTACTTCAAGGTATAGTTAATAATTATTAAGTTTGTCTCTGTAACCCATATTTATTAGCTAGAAGATTAACAGAATTTCTAAATAAAATAAATCAATTTGATTAAATCGGATTAAGAAATTCTCGAAGTATTTCTTTAGGACATAATTAATAGTTTCCGATATTGTTCCTGAATACATAATTAATCGTTCCAGTGATGCTCACCAATATTTTATAAAAGGTTGGATAAACCAATTTGTCGTTCAAATGATAACATAAAGACAGCTCTGCTTTTTGAAATGGTTAAACCTATAAAACTAGTATACAATTAATATCACGATCATTTATTTCTTGCATTTCATTTTAACATGGCCAATGTTGTCAATAATATATTGTTATCAAATATTGATCTTAAGAGAAGATCTACTGTTTAAGAGATTAAAAAAATAGAATAAAGTCCTTTGTAGTTTCTAAGAACTTAAGTACTCCAATTTTCTTACGAATGTACTGTACATATCTGACAACTAGAAAATGTTACTACTTTCTAAATTCACGTATTCATATATTGTTAGGTCATGTTATGTTTAGCTGTCCTTTAGCTATGTAATATAAATACCCATATAATAAAATTACATTGTTAAAATGTTAATAACAGGGGTCAGTTTTTCATTAACTAAGGAATGTCAAAAATGACTAATAAAATTACACAAAACATTTTAAAATACTTTAAATTCATAAAAAAATTATCAAAAATGTGAACAGAGCTCGCAATGAATGCACAAAAATAAACCAAACCTTCACTTAACCAATGGAAACTAAAATATATATAATTATATATGTGCATTGTGCATGTTTATTTATTAATGGTTTTTAATTGCTTATCATAAGATTATTTATATATATATATATATATACACACACACACACACCAGAAAACCCTTGCGAAAATTTCGTACATTCAANCCCCCCATTAAAAAAATGATTGTCTTTTTTTGGGTTGTTGAAATTGAATACTCAGCGAAGTGTATACACAAAATATCAAGGAAAGTTTATTTTCAGTATTTGATACAAAAATATTGTTAGATTTTTCTTTCAACTGAAATCTTAAACAAACAATGTGTTTTAACTTAAACTGAGTATCCTATGTCTGTAGTCGGTAAAAAAAATTATTTCCACTGATACCTTATTCATCGCTGTAGGCTTTGTATTAGTTGAGAAAAAGGGATGTTGACAACAGAAATAATATTTAGGATTATTATATATAAAAATATAAATAATATATATTTTTACATATTATATATAATATATATATGTATACTTATTAATGGTTTTTCATTGATTATAATAAGATTATATAATTATATCTAAATAAATATAATATTATAAGCAATGAAAAACCATTGATAAGTAAACATGTATTATGGTTTAAATAACCATTTATTTACAAATTTCTGGTCAAGTAAGATTAGCTACCCCTCCCACAAACACCCTTTTAACTTACTAGCAGGGACTACTAGGAAGGTATATTTTTCAACCAAAACAAAGTAGAGAAGGTTCAATCTCATTTGAAGTCTTCATTAAATTCTCTGTCCAACAGTTGTGTGTATGGAGGTGGGAAGGGGGGAATGGGGAAATAACAAGAGCTGGAGGGGAAATATTTGAATATTCATGCTTTTACATAAAACCTCTAATATTAATTGTCCAAAAATGACCAAACAGTGACACAAATCAAGAACATATAACCTAAAATCCAAAATGACTAAAAATGACCAGAAAATAACTTATTAAATTAATATACCTTTCTACAATCAGGGAATCATGAAAATAGTTCAACTACAAATGATTATAGACTGGTGATGTACCAATAAAAAGATGACATGTTATCAAAATCCGCGCCCTGGTTATCACTGTTGAACATTCAAAACATTTTCGTATTTATTAAAAGATCTTTACTAGCATAATCTTACTATGCCTATCACACGAAAAGGGTTAATGACCACTTTATCTACTACGACACGATTGCAACGTATAGTTTTTTTTTCTAATGTGGGCTATTAATTAATAAATTCTTGATCAGCGTTGTTATACCTGTTAATCACTTCCGTATAGCATCACTTGATGGAACAAGATGGGCTATCTTCGTAAATATCAGATTCATAGTTTGGACATACAGGCATTATTTTTAAATTCTATTACTTTTTTTTTGCAAGATATGAAAATGTATATAGACCATTTTGTGTGGAAATTAGTTTACTCTGTGCACGTTTACGTAGTTGAAATATTTCTTCGCATTCATCCAAGGGGGATATATAGGTGTTTGGTTGAGTTTAACATTTTTATCGATCCCTCGAAGAAAGAAATATTGTGGTAAAAATCTATCTCGAGAATTTGGTAAATATTGACGTTTCATGACTCCCTGAAACCGTAGAGGTGGTTTTATTTCACGATTCCATCTTTCTGTGTGTCCGTCTGTCTGTATGTCAGTCTGTCTGTATGTCAGTCTGTCTGTATGTCAGTCTGTCTGTATGTCTGTGTCTAAGCCTACATCTGAAACCATCTTACTGAACGAGCTAGAGCTTTAGATTTAGGATTTTTGAAAGGTTACCCTAGTGAATTTTTGAAAATAAATATTAGAGCATAAAATTAAGGGTATTTTGCTAAAGAGAAATTTTCTCAAAATCCACTCAAACGATTTTGAGTGAATTTTGTATCCAAGCACAATTTATCATCATAAACAAAGTGGTAATTTTCATTTTCGCACGAAAATGAATTTGAGGGTTCTTTATTGAAGCAGACATTTCTAATTTTTATAAGGTCTCCACAACTATTTGAGATAACAAATAGCTGTGGTACTATTAAAAATAAAAAATGTCTATACAAAATATATTTTTATAAAACTTTAGTTTTTGTGCTATAAAAATACATTCTATGGAAATTCTTTAAAATGTGAAATTTATTTTTACTCTCTTTGGTGGACATAGATAATCTTTAGTTTTACTTTCTTTGGTGGACATAGATAATCTTTAGTTTTACTCTCTTTGGTGGACATAGATAATCTTTAGTTTTACTCTCTTTGGTGGACATAGATAATCTTTAGTTTTACTCTCTTTGGTGGACATAGATAATCTTTAGTTTTACTCTCTTTGGTGGACATAGATAATCTTTAGTTTTTTTGATTCGTTTATTTTTGATTTTTCCATTAGCCTTTAAAAAATTCAATTTTTTTCCATGTCGAGAAGTTTTTCTAATAGCCCTTTCCCACCACCTATTATTAAATTCCAAACCTTACAGCTTTTATGGTTATTAAAGTTTTGTTCTTTTACAAACTTGGCAAATTCAAATTTTCTTCAAAGCCGAAAAGAAGGTTTTATAATAATTTTGGAAATATTTTAAGCTACCAACATCTTCTACCCCACCTTTTTCAATTCCCACAATCCCATTTTTAGGTTTTAAGATTTATTTGATTATCTTAATTGGTTTATTTTCATGACGGTCAAACTTCAATTTTAGACCACACTTTAATGTAATTTTCTGTTTTAGTTGAATAAATGCCGAGCTCTGCCATTTCCTGGATTTCAATTTTGAAACTACCCACTTCAATGGCCACATGGTCTAGGGTGCTAAAATCAAATTCGAAATATTCAGATGTCATTCGAATTTCTGGGAATGTCTATTGACTTACATGCCAAACTTACATTTTATATCACACCAAAAAGTGTTTTTATTATTAGGTTAAGAAATATTGAGGGGACCCCTTTTCCTCATTTACTGCTACTTCATTTTGAATTTTAAGTATTTCAAGGAATTTCAATTTTCTATCAGACAGAAAAGTCATTGTTTCTCTAAGTTTTGGAAATTGTTGACCCCCTTTCCCATTTAAACAACTCCTACTTATAAATTTTTAATATTAAGACGAATATGGTTATCTGGAATTATCCTTCTACCTACCTGCCAGATTTAGATTTTCTACCAAGCCTAAAGGTGTTTTTTTTCTGCTTATGACTACCCATCTCCTGTTTTCCAAAGTCCCAATTAAAAATCTAACCCATAATATTTATTTGTGGTGGTATTTTTACTTGCCTGCCAGGTTTCACTTTTCTACCACACTGGGAAATAGTTTTTTACTATTAGTTGTTTAAATGTTGAACCCTCCCACTCTCTTTTTTACAAATCACACTTAGAAATTTCCAAATTTAAGATTAATTTGGTTATTTGGAATTGTCTCTCAATCTCTCTGCCCAGTTTTAATTGTCTACCTCATCTTAAAAGATTATAGGCCCCACATTTTCAGGAGCCCCATTTTGAAATTTCCAAGTTTTAATTTTTTCTGGTTATATGAGGCAATCCCACCCCCTTCCTTAAATTTTTTTTTTTTTTTTT
>CABFVZ010000771.1:245529-263194 GCA_902151445.1 Timema monikensis | reverse complement strand
TTTTTTTTTTTTTTTTTAGTTTCCAGGCCCGGAGTTCGAGTACATACGCTGATGATTGAGTAAATGAGTACCATAACTTTCTGGTCCTACCACCCTATTATGGATTGGCATTTGAAAAACTCTCAAAATAATCTCAATCAATTCTAAAAAGAAACCTTCATTTTAAATTTCAAAGTTCTATGTCAGCTGGTTAAAAAGATATAGCACTGAATTTGTAAAACTTTCAACCCCCAATTTTTACCCTTTGAAGGATAAATCTCACAAAAGCCCATCTTTCCTATTGCTGAGGGCCTAGAAAAAACCTTAAGCGAAGTTTAAAACTTCCACGACGATGACTGAGTGAGTGAGTGGGTTTTGCCTTTTATTATTTAGATGATTTAAAATATCTCCCAAGATACCAAATTTGAACCAAATAGTTAAGAGATATTTTTAAAATATTAAAATGCTGAAAATTATTTATCCTTAAAAAATTTCCGCTGGTTCCTCCCAAAAATTATATACTTTTATTTGTCATTTAAAACACTCCCCGCCTGTGTTGGGAACTTATTTTTTGAAGAATTTTGAATTTTCAAGGATCACCAATTTGTTAACTACTAACTTTTTTTACTCCCCTTCCCCCCCCTCCCAAAAAAAGTAACCAGTACTATTTCTCAGGTCAAACGTCAAACACTTTATAGAGATCCCTTTTAACCAAAATTGACAAAGCCATTTTAGCAAAATTTAGAACTTTTAGAAATTACTCTCATTAGTAAGTAACCTACCCTTAATTGAAGACTAGGTTTAAAATCAAAAATATTATCCGAAATACAGATATATAATATTTAAGTAACGATTTTGACCAAATCCATCAAAACATTTCAGATCTATGCCCAAGGACAGACAGACAGAGATAAACAAAATAGCGAAATGTAATTTTTCTTTTGGGTGCGTAGGCACAATTCATCTTAATCTCAAGGTCCAAAATTTTGAATATTATAATACTTTCTCTCCAGGTGAAAATATAAAAATGATAATAAATAGATAAAGATAAAAATAATAAGACAAATCAGTGTGAGAATATCCATGTTTTTTACCTTCTTAGCACCATGTCTTACTACCTGTTCAGGTTATTCGCCTATGTACTAATTATGTTAATTATCTGTGAGTAAGGAATATTGAATTCAAATAAAGTGTATCCAAATTTGCGTGGAGGGAGAATAAAAAATCATTTAGGAAAAAAACATCCTAATGCACCCAACCGGTATTTTAACCATGATCTCTCTGTCATTGGCAGCTCACTCTATTGCGAGAGTAACGCCTTATACCATGCGGCCACCGAAGCAGGTAATATCCATCTTCTAACACAATAATGATGTGTCTAGTTTACAACATATGTCCAAGCACACTAACTATTCTTGCTTTGCTCAGCGAAGCCCGACCCTTCTAGAAGGACCGAAAACATTGCTATTTGTCTAGAAGGGGAAATAAAGCAGTTCTGTACACAGCTCGTAAAGTAATACTCCTGTACCGTAGCAATATCCCTCTATTGTGAAGAGACCTATGGAGGCTTTCGAACACAAAGAGGTCATTAGCACCAAAGCACGTGAGAACATTATAAAGGAGCCGTTCTCATCATTAATATAGCAGTAAGAGGGTGTCGGGACTGGGGGCGAAAGGGGGTGCCACTTGATATGTTCAAAAGGAGACTTCACCAAATTCGTCACACAAGTTTCCTTTAATCCTAGAGACTACTTTTGTCTCATTTGTAGCGAATACATGTCCACCAAGACATGGGAAATATATAGCAGGTATTTGTAGTGTACATTGAAATACACGTCATGTAATCGGTTTAGTTGTTTATTTAAAACTTATCAACAGAAGGGATACTGTTTTAAATGGGTTTGTTGTGAAAAGTTTAACGTATGGATCAAATGAAAGCTAAGAAAAATAAATAATAGGACACAGTTATAAATGTATTCTCAAAACACACACATATATATATAGATATTCTCAAAACAAACACACACATATATATATATACATATAACAACATTTTCAAAAATCACTTTCCATAAAATCATCTTAAAATGAGTTTTTCTCCAAAATAAGTATAGAGTTTTATTTAACATCTAAAACACTCCACAGGTACTGTACCAATAATGATTAAAATCTTTATTAATTTTAAAACAATTCACAATGTTTACTTTATCATATCGAGAGAAATTAGTGTACTAATAAAAAATTTCGACCTTGAGATTATGATGAATATTTACGTTTTATGTGTGCTCTAAACCAAAAAAGTGGGTTTATGAATTCTGTTCTTCCGTTTATCTGTTTGTCCAATTTTGACTCTAGACCTCAAATTAAAGGTAGTTTAATGAAAATATATATATTTTTGAAAATTTTCTTCTAATATATAATACACAATATGAGAAAGTTTGTGCGATTGTGTCGTACTATTTACTTAGATAAGTCATCAGTAATCTACACGTTGATTAATTTTTATGTTAAAACCAAGCACACATTGTTATTTACCATCTAACAAAATAGTACTCATTTACCAAATAATATATCCTAGTACGGGGGAATATAAATAAAAGGGTTCATTTTAGGCTAATGCATTTGAATTTGACTGGAAATAAAGTGGAGAACCCCAATGGGATTTTTTTTTGGTACTAAGTAAAGCTGGTTTCAATCAAAGCTCTCTCTTCCGACGCTTGACTGTATGTGTTTAAATATAGAGGCTCAAATCTTGGTCGGGTGTTTATTCCAAAATAGTTTTCCACGCAAATGCGGACACATTTAAAAATATATCCCTCCTAATCCCTAAAACCATTAGCGTTATTGGTACATAATCGTATAATCCAAACGAGTAGTAAGATGCGGTGCTAAAAAAATGTGTTCTAGCTTAGCATCCTACTTTCCGTCTGATGTGTACTCATCTATACTAATATTATAAAGAGGAAAGATTTGAGTTTTTGTTTTTTTGTTTGTAATGGATAAACTCAAAAACTACTGGACCGATTTTAAAAATTCTTTCACCAATATAAAGCTACGTTATCAGAGAGTAGCATAGTTTATATTTTATTTTGAAAATTTAATTTATTCCTCATAAAAATGTCGATAGTTTTACACGAGGTATAATATAGCTATATTTATTGACATAATCTGGCTTAGAATTACGTTTCAGAGATAACGTTTCCATTTGAAATCGGGCACCGTGGGGGGTGGGGGGGCAAGTGAGGGCCTTATATAAATCTTATAACACAGTGGGTCATGGACAACGCCGTGTGGGATTGTCTAGTTTAATTATATTAATTGAGTAGATAAGAAGTCAGAGTTTTGAAGAAATTTATCGACATTTTCATGTATGTATTATGGAAAAACCCTTAGAAAAAATCTCCATTACACTTCGCTGGGGTTCAAACTGTGACCTCCATTTCCCAAGAAAACTAGACTATATGGACCTGATATTTAAAAGCGTTCCTCATAGCAGGCCCAACTCAGCTCCCGGCTCGCGTGAGGTATGAGAGTAAAAGTGAAAAGAAAGGACCAACTATATCCCAGAAATGTGTGCAGTGCATTCGTATTTGAATGATTACTCGAAATTTTCCGTGTTGACGATAGGGGAGAAAGTGACAAAGTTTTGTTGATAATAACTACAGTATGTCCCTATGTCCCTATTAAGACATAATGAAGATTTGTGCACAGTGCTTATCTGTGAAACCGTTATAAAATGGCCCAAAATACCTTTTCAATGCAGTTTTTATCCAAACATCATTTACTATTTCGAGCCGACTTTATCACAGAGTTTATTGGCACGTGATGCACAATATTAATCCCTGTGATGACCGGTGGGATTTATATATTTATACAATTAATTTACCAAGTTTTTTTTATATAACATCACTTCCGTTCTAGATCAGGCTATCGTATATTTTCACTGAATGAGGGAAGAGGGATGAAGGTATAATTTATAGGAAGTGCGATCTCATTTTAATGGAGGGAGGTAATAAAACAATTTCTTTTGAACTCCTCAGTACATCTGGTTGGTATTTAAATCCTGGTATCACTGTCACCGACAAACAAAACAAAACTAAAGCTTTATTCATAGGTTCGACAAATATTAATAAGCATAATCTGTTCCAGTGGTGCGAAGATAGAACACCACCAAGAGCATACACAGAATAATAAAGAAACAAATCAACACAAAACGAGAATGACACATACATACGCATTTTATTTAAAAAGTTATTTCAAATAATCTTTTAACAATAGACAAAGCTGTCTGCTTATATCTCACTTGGTATGCGTGTGCGCGCGGTGAGTTAGTTGGTTTTGAAATTGTATTGGTTCTCCCACGCAGTCCTAATGAAGAAGCGCGAAAAAAGCTAAGATTGTCTCGACTAGACCAGAAATAACGACCCACGTAGTTCCCGCTTATTTCTTGTTGTGGTTTTAGAGCTCGTCACGTGACCACATTGCATTTCTGTTCTTGTTATTATGACACAGGACGTTTGAATCCACAGAAACTCCTTAGTTTGCGTTCCCACCGTAGCGGATATATTCATTTTTAAAAGTATTTTTATATATATGCTAATGCTTGGGAAACCATCTGCATTTATTTGCGTTTCCATTAATTTTTGTATTCATAACCTTTGTTGTTTGGTCTTCATATGTTTGTATTCTATCATTAAAATGTCAACACAAACATTGCTAATTTCCGAGTGTTATAAAATTCTAAGCTACAAATATAGCGCCGCGAGATAGATCATATTGGCAACTTAGCGTACAGTTCTGTTTCGCGCGTAGTATGCTTAGTAATTTAAGGGGCACCCATTGTGCTGTACTCTACAGCAGTGCTACTCAAAATTTATCGTGTGGCAGACCCGTATTGTTTTTCCAATGGCACCAAGGAACCGGCTTGGTGGAAAGTTAATAACTTGTGGGGTAGGTGTTAACAGTCTTATTTTCTATGGAAGCATAGTTTTAGTGATATTGAATAAATAAAAACATATAACACTCGGGATAAACGAGGTTGGCTTATTTTTTGCACATTCTTTCAAGCGGTGGCTCTATTATGGATAACGTCACTCGCAATGGATAGTGAATATCCCCATCAATACGATTTTTCGTCTTAATTACAGTCATATTATATAAATAAATCTCAAAAAGGTAGGTCGAGGCAAATGGTAAAAGAGTTTCCATTGCAATTTCACAAAGAACTGGGAATACTGTTTTCACTTTTATCCAGAAGGAAGCAGTTGAATTTGTACTTTGGAAATAATTTTTCAATTCCTCATTAAAAGCTAGATCATTCAGATTATCTTCCATGCCAACAGGCGTCTCATTATTACATGTCATAAATAGATATTGGATTCATCCAGTCCTTCTCCGTGGGTCCTCTTCTTCTGGAAAATAGAAATCAAACCGTTCTCTTAAGTTTGTCAAATTATTAAAAAAGACATGGCACAAAGATGTTATGTCAAGATCCTTACCTTATTCGCTAATAGTTTCAGCCAAATGGTGAAACATGTCATAGTAATACCTTGAAAGTCTTGTCGTCCATGTTTTCGGCTTTTGTTTCAACAGTTCTATCTTGTCGGCCATTGTAAGTAAGTGGACAGTATTCCTTGCATGGATATGTTAAGTTCATTTAAAATTGAAAATATGTATGTCAAATAGGCCGGTCTAGTTATCCTATTATTGGTTTGAAACAGTTCTGACTAAGCAGGTTTTTTTCTTTTAGAAATTTAGTCAGCTCATTCCTCAGCTCAAACACTCTCGACAGGACTTTACCTCTTGACAACCAACGTACATCGGCATGCAATAGTAGCTGTTTATAGTCAGCCCCCATATCTTGGCATAGTTCCGCAAACACTCGCGAGTTTAAGGCGTTTGCTTTTACGTGGCTAGCAATTAATACTTCACCTAGCAGGTTGTTTAGTTTGGTCAACATTATCTTTGGGGTGAGACTTTCTCTGTGAATAAAATAGTGTGTAGATTTTCATTCAGGTGCCAACGCCTTAATCTTGGAACTCCCTCCGGAATGTCTCCCTGACATTGCTGCAACACTATCAGTACATACACATAAACAAAGCTTAAAATCCAACCAACATTTATTGAAAATGTAGTCACTTAAAACTCTGAAAAGCTCAGAGATAGTTATGTTTGTCAGCAGTGAAGCGGAAAAAATCAATTCTTTATTCAAATCACCTTCACACTCATAACGCACATACACCACCAAAATCGTCATATTAGCCACATCGGTGTGTTCATCAAGATGCAAAGAAAAGTTCTTTGCAAATATAACCTGTTCTATGAGCTGTTCTTCCATATTGTCAGCAAGTTCATGAATTCTTCAAGCTATTGTATCATCTGAGAGTGGAATCTGAGCAACTTTCTTCGTCGCCGTCTCATCTAATATTTCGAAACAGACGTCAATAATAAAAACTTTCGCAAGGTTTTCTCATTTTGTGTATGGTATGTTTTGCCTTAACAACCCGAAGGACAACTTTATATGAGGTGCGCATAGCATTACTATTTGTGGGTGATGCATTAAATAAATATTTCTGTAGGGTTTTAAAATCAACACACTCTCTCTTAAAAAACTTTTTCGACTTTGAAGTCACATTTTGTGTTTAGTATTTAAATACCATTTCAACTTCGAGGACTTCATTCCATCGTTAGACAAAACGTATCCACAAATGACACAATGAGATTTTTGTATATCATCTCCACCATCATCCATGGCAATAAAAGTGAATTAAATACAATAGTTATCATATTTCTAGGAGTAAAGTAAGAGCGACTTCTTTTGGAAGATGATGCGGTTATTTTTGCTTAGATTTTCATTGGTTCCACCAGATCATCACCTGATTCAGAAGAATCAGAAACAATTCTATACTCTGTATTTAGAATGAATGATTGTTATTAAAACAGTGTGTGTTGTATTTTTAAACTGTTCGTAGCTTGACTTATAGTTTTTAAATTGATTTAACTTGTAATAAAATAAAACATTTTGTCTTGGTTGCTGGGTACGGACCGGCTCCCACCAGCCCGCAGACCGGCAATGGTCCACGGACCAACATTTGAGTAGCACTGCTGTAGAGTGCGGAGATATTGTGATCACACTATAGCTTAAAAATACACAACAAAATTAAATTGAAAAAAAATATTACGATGCATAATCTAGTATTTAACATCCAATGCAATTAAAATCGTTATAATCAACTCTCTACACCCATAAACAAAGTAGTAGAAAAACACTGAAAAAACTAAACTTTATTATTATTTAAATACTCTAATTGGATCCTAGACTGTTTTTAACAGTTTTACTCTAGTTGACCGAGCAAAGTGAGGTTTTGTTTTAACTTGAATATTTGCCATTTCATATCTCTGTGTGTCCGTCTTTTTGTGCTGATCTTTGTTTCGTGATAATAATTATCAAATATGTTGACTAATTTGATGTAAATATGTTATATTCCCCAACACCCCTTTCTCCATCCTCGCGTTATATTCAAACCTGAACAAACACGGTTCAGTTGATCTTTGGCTGAGAGTTGGGAGCTTCAACAGACAGTTTATCTCCCCCTCTACATTCTAATCTCTCCTCTCCCATAGTCCAATTTATCAAACAGGGAAAGCGTTTGTCAGCATAAGAAGTGACATACGCTGTGTGTTTGTTTGACTTTCAATGGTCTAGCTACATCAATCAGCGTCTTTTGACCAAAGAGAAATAACTTCTTACCGCTTAAACCTTTCCCTTTTACACCCTGGTAAACATTTACTCCTCCCTCCATGTCTCACACGTGTAATCTCACGGACTAGCCTTAGCTGTGATCTAAAGTAGCTAGTGTGTTTGAGAGCTGGTACAGCTTTGAAGTGTGTCGTAGGAGCTCATAGAAATACCCTTTTTATCGCACAGTTTCAAAATGTTATTAGATCTATTTATGTATAGTCCGACACCTTAGCTCATTTGGTGGCATGTCTTCTTTTTGAGATAAGGGTCAAATAAACTAGTAATTTTGTGAATACACTCTCCCTCCATGTTATTATCGTTACTAAAGTCCTAGTAGTAGTTCCGTGAACAGTAGACTTCCCTCCATGTTATTATTGTTACTACAGTCTTACTAGTAGTTCTGTGAACAGTAGACCTCCCTCCATGTTATTATCGTTACTATAGTCTTACTAGTAGTTCTGTGAACAGTAGACCTCACTCCCTCAATGTTATTATCGTTACTAAAGTCTTAATAGTAGTTCTGTGAACAGTAGATCTCACTCCCTCCATGTTATTATCGTTACTATAGTCTTACTATTAGTTCTGTGAACAGTAGACCTCACTTCCTCCATGTTATTATAGTTACTATAGTATTAAGATTCCTCTTTGGATTTCAAGTTAAAATATCTCCCATAATTTCTCCTTGGATTTTAGGCTAATATTTTTCCTTGGTGACTAGGTGAGATAGAAAAAAAACTAATACTAAATTCAGTAGTATATCATATTCAAGAGAATAACCATGGTTAACGAGTTTTAAAACGTCAGTCTCGCAAGATATGTCAACATTTTAAGAACCCACCCGAGGCTCTTGATCGATTACTTAAAGTTATAAATTCAAATCACATGAGATAAAGTATTAGACGAAAAACAGTTTGAGTGACCACTGTATTGAAACTGATATCCAGGTTGAAAGATAGAAGGATAAACAATTCCTCATGGAAAATCTCATAGGGATAGCTTCAACCTGTATGCCTGATTGAGATTCAAACCCCAACCCTTCATGACTGAGTGCATTGCGAGCGTTTTATGGAACACTCAAAACCAAATGTATATACATTCAGAAGAAATGTTTATTTATTCGGAAAAATGCTTACATTTTTTTCAGCTCTACTTAACTTGTTCTAATATGGATTATTATAATATATTATTTTATGAGGAAAAATAATTACTGAACATAACTGTATCACATTTTACAAATAATATTTCAGAGTTATTTTTCTAGTGAAAGTCTGTTAGTCAGTCCATTACTAAGACGGCAGAACTCTTTTCGTGTTGACAACCGTTGAGGGTCGTAAACTGTGAATCAACCCGATTCAATTCAATCATCCAACCCTTGGATATTTCATTTCTTGGGTGTAGCTGTAGGGGGTGAGCAATGCATGTGTGTCCTTCTAGAGTGATGTTAAATGAACTGAAACACGTTAAGAGAGGGAATAGGGGTGGTTATTGGCTTATCCATCCACTGTTGACCTAGCTCAGGGTGAGTGGGGGTGGGATAATTTAGGGTATTGGGAGTGGCCGGCGCCGCCAACTAGCTGACACGCCGCTTGACTGCTGAGAATATCCTATCTCCAATGATCTGGAACTATTTTTCGACAATCGGAAATAGATTGGTTTTTATTCTAACCCTTTTACTTATCTCTTTCACACCCTCTTAGTTTTATATAATAAAATATCTGTGTTTATATTAAAAGATCCCGCAACCGTCGCTGAAGCAAATAAATATGTATAGTAAAAAAAGGTACAAATGCATATTAAATGATATTTTATTTGTGAGAAAATACTAAAATAGATGATGGTGTATCATGAAAAGGTGACATTTATTTGAACAGAAAATAAACATTTTAATTTGTAATCTTTCACCAAATCTTACTAATTTTGGACTAAAGGGATTTATAACCACCCTCATGGGGTAGGGATGATAAAGGTAAAATTCTGAGTAAAGGTACCTGAATTTGCGTTATGAGATATTAGAAAACTATCTAGGGATAAACATACTCAATACACCCAACTGGACTTAGAACCACAACCTCGCCGTCACCGGCAATTCAGACTATTTCGAGAGTGATTATTTAGGCATGGGGCATGCGACCACTGAATCAGGTGACGTTTATACCTCGTGACCACTGATGCGTGTTTAATTCATTACAAATCATATTTTACTCACATTGTAAAATCGATGACATTTTTTATATGATGTATAAAATCAGTATGTATATATTAACAAGGTTTCTAATTAAGGAAAAGGCACAGGTAAAATAGTATTGAACAAACCCGCCTCGGTGGCATAGTCGGCTAACGCGTTAGTTTCGTGTTGAGCTCGACTGATGAGGACGGGGAAATCGAGGTTTGACTCTTGTTCAGGTGAACTGGGGTGAGTTTTTCCTAAATGGTTTTCCACTCTCCCTCCACGCAAATGTGGGTTCAATTCCTCTAATTCAACCTTCCCAATTCCTAATCCATTAGCGTAATTAGTACTTAAAGTGTATAACCCGAGCGGGTAGTAAGATACGGTGCTAAATAATAATAATAATAAATACTATTGAATAAATAAAACCATCGCAAAACGACTTTTCAATAAAAAGAAGATCACAGATTACACTTTTATTTACTACCACTGAGCAAAGTTGGCTGCCTCTTAGAGAAAATCGACCATTTCAATATCAATAACTCGATTTAATTCTATCAGTTTTTAGTTTTTTTTTTGTAACCGTTTTAAAGTAAATAAAAAGTTCTTAACCTGATTAAAACCAGGTATTGATCAATGATATTTCTCTTTGAAACAAAACTGCTGAGCATTGATTAGTGACCTGCCTAAAAGAGAATTAAGATGAGTTAGTAAGCATTTCCAAACAATATTAAGGATAATCAAAGCACTCAGGCTGAGGTGTGGGCGCTCACTGGTTGCGCATGGGCGACGACAGGGGTGTACACCTTTGAGTAGGTAAACCAGACGATACAAGGCTCATTGGTAGGTCAAGACGTCGATGGGAGGTTTATGTAGAAAACAGATTTGAAGGAGGTTGAGTGTCAGGTTAAGTATTTGTTGTAAGTGTATCAGGATAGGGATGAGGTGATCTTACTTTCTGAAAGCCATAAATTTTCAGTTTTGTTAAAGTTGGGGTGTAACATGTAGGATGAAACATCATTTAAAGATCATACCACTTTTTTAATCATAGTGAAAAGATTGATTCATATTTTTTTAAAGATGGCTCTAGATACTTTTTTAAATGATAAATGTCACGACAAAAAATCACATCAGTTTACGGATAATTTGGAAGTGTAAATTTATAACAGTTGACACTGTAATGTTAAATATCTGTTATTATTGATGCAATATTTAGATACCGGTATAGGTTGTGACTAACCTTTTTTTGTTTTTTTGAGCGTCGCGTCTTATTACTCTTTCGGGCTATACCCTTATGTACTAACTAGGCTAATGATTTTAGGGATTAGGAAGGTGGAATTAGAGTAAGTGTACCCACATTTGCGTGGAGGGAGAGTGGAAAACCACTTTCAGTAGACACAACCGGGATTTGAACACTGTTCTCCCTGTAATCGGCAGACCAGTCAAACACTAGAATGATGCCTTAGACCATTCGGCCACTGAAGTGGGTAAATCTGCAGTTAATTATTATTAGTAGTAGTACTGCGTCTTACTACCCGTTCGGGTTGTACGCACTTACGCTAATGTGTAATGGTAGGACGATTGTGAGATGAAATGAAAGACCTACAGTTTAACGTGGAATCCGAACCACGGTGGAGGCCTGGCATTCCACACATTCACAAGTTGTGATTAATACACGTCTTGTCAGAGGTGAAGGAAGGGTTTGACAATCAGATAAATCTGTGCCGGGACCGAATCTGCAGTTAATCACCCTTTGGGATACAGACGAATAATGTAAAATATAGAGGAAATATACCCACATTTGCGTGCCGTGAAATTGAAAACTATTTAAGAAATAAGAACCTTCAGTACACCTAGCCGTGATTCAATCCCTGACCTCCCAGTCACCAGAGAAAACAGACTTGACGAGCTTGTATTTAGTCCGGGTGTCAAATCGGGTGTACTAAAGGTTGTTTTTACTCAAATAGATTTCCACTCTTTTCCCACGCAAATTTGGGTAACTTTCCTCTAAATTCAACTTCCTACTCCCTATCACACTATGATAATTAATAAACATGCGTATAACCCAATCGTGATGTAAGATGCTGTGCTAAAAATATTGTTTGAAAAATTTCAAGTGTAAAAATAATGTATCAATAGAACATATGCCTGTCTTGCTCGATAAACAAATAAAAAAACTCATCTTGGTAATGTTTTTTTTCACAAACTTTGGAAACGATACATCCTCGCGGAAAAGGGCAAAAGAAAAGAACAAAAAAGAGAAATGGATGTATTTTCCCACGCATTAAACTACAGATTACGAATCCTCAAAACTTATTTTGCCTAAGGACCTTTACATAAAATAGAGCAAAAGAGCACGAACCTAGAATTTTAATCACGCAATCAAACGCAGAGGCATTTCACAATTTCGTTGAATGTGACAAACAAAATAAAAGAGAAAGATCTTGAAAGGCTGGTGTGGAAGTAATGTGATGTTTTTATGGAGGGTTGTATAAAGAATGAAAGGATATTTAACAGGAAATAGATTACGCTGTTAGAAAACTTATGTCTTTAAAAGGAAAGTCTTGTGAGCGTCTACCTGTTTGGGGGGGGGTTCAGTGGGAAAAATTCCACACATTCACAAGTTGTGATTAATACACGTCTTGTCAGAGGTGAAGGAAGGGTTTGACAATCAGATAAATCTGTGCCGGGACCGAATCTGCAGTTAATCACCCTTTGGGATACAGACGAATAATGTAAAATATAGAGGAAATATACCCACATTTGCGTGCCGTGAAATTGAAAACTATTTAAGAAATAAGAACCTTCAGTACACCTAGCCGTGATTCAATCCCTGACCTCCCAGTCACCAGAGAAAACAGACTTGACGAGCTTGTATTTAGTCCGGGTGTCAAATCGGGTGTACTAAAGGTTGTTTTTACTCAAATAGATTTCCACTCTTTTCCCACGCAAATTTGGGTAACTTTCCTCTAAATTCAACTTCCTACTCCCTATCACACTATGATAATTAATAAACATGCGTATAACCCAATCGTGATGTAAGATGCTGTGCTAAAAATATTGTTTGAAAAATTTCAAGTGTAAAAATAATGTATCAATAGAACATATGCCTGTCTTGCTCGATAAACAAATAAAAAAACTCATCTTGGTAATGTTTTTTTTCACAAACTTTGGAAACGATACATCCTCGCGGAAAAGGGCAAAAGAAAAGAACAAAAAAGAGAAATGGATGTATTTTCCCACGCATTAAACTACAGATTACGAATCCTCAAAACTTATTTTGCCTAAGGACCTTTACATAAAATAGAGCAAAAGAGCACGAACCTAGAATTTTAATCACGCAATCAAACGCAGAGGCATTTCACAATTTCGTTGAATGTGACAAACAAAATAAAAGAGAAAGATCTTGAAAGGCTGGTGTGGAAGTAATGTGATGTTTTTATGGAGGGTTGTATAAAGAATGAAAGGATATTTAACAGGAAATAGATTACGCTGTTAGAAAACTTATGTCTTTAAAAGGAAAGTCTTGTGAGCGTCTACCTGTTTGGGGGGGGGTTCAGTGGGAAAAATGATAAATTCACGTGATTTATGTCCCTTAGAAAATAAAGTATAAGGGTAAAGGTTTTTGAAATGCTGGTAGATGCTATAAAAACTTCCAATCGATAAAGGGTAAATAAATATATAAATGATAAATTTAAAATTCTCATAGATTAGAAGGACCTAAGAAACTCATGGTTCACTTGAATATTGCAAAGAAATTCGAAATCTAATAGCTATAGATAAAATCATAAAAAAATTTGCGCTGAAAAATATCACCTCAAGAATCATAAAATCAACATGGACAATGATAAGAAAAACAAAGGTCAGACCTGCTTCTGTGACCGCACGATCTAAGACGCTACTCTCGCAGTAGACTAGACTGCCGATAACAGGGAGAACTAGGTTCAAATATCGGTAGGGTGTACTGAGTGTGGTTCTTCCAAAATGGTTTTCCACTCTCCCTCTACGCAGATGCGGGTAAACTTCCTCTAAATATAACCTTCCTAATCCCTAAAACCATTAACGTAATTATTATATAACTCTGTAACCCGAAAGGTTAGTAAGACGTGGTGCTAGAAAAATAACTCTAAAACGTTTACTTCCTCTTCCCTGCCCCATTAGATTAATTACCATAAATGCGTAGGACCTGGACGGGTATTAAGACGCTTGGACGGGTATTAAGACGCTTGGACGGGTATTAAGACGCTTGGACGGGTAGTAAGACGCTTGGACGGGTAGTAAGACGCTTGGTCGGGTATTAAAACGCTTGGACGGTTATTAAGACGCTTGGACGGTTATTAAGACGCTTGGACGGTTATTAAGACGCTTGGACGGGTAGTAAGACGCTTGGATGGGTAGTAAGACGTGTTTAAATTAGTATGCATACACAAAGTAAAGAGATATTAACTACTTAGTCAAAGATCAATATATGTCTATAATTAATAGACTGCCTTAAAATATGAGGGAAGAATAACCCTGGGCATGGGACGATTCCTGGATATCTCAGTTGTTAGAGCATTGGCGTAATAAGACAAAGGCCCCAGGTTCGATTCCCGTGTACTGGTGTCATTTTTAAATTTTTAGAATATGACATTTTAAAAAGTTCACCCACACAAACGTGAAGAGGAGACTGAAAACCAACTTCAATTCACCCGGCTGTGATCTTAGCCCCAAAACCTCTCTGCTAACAGAAGCCAAAAGAGCAATACTGGTGTAATACCTTAGACCACTCGGTCAAAGATGACTGAGGCGCATTAATAAAAAAATAACTGAGAAATTAAACTGTTACAGATGTCACAATAAAAGGCAATCATGGTTTTTTGAAAATTTCTATCGTATGTTGAAACAAATTATTTTAAATCGTATCTAGTTAGATATTTAACTTAAATATTTAAGTATAAAATCATTATCAGAACACGAACTTAACCGAGGGCATCACACTTATCACTAATCTTCCCTACTTAACTAAAAGCAGCAAACTTATCACTAAACTTCCCTACTTAACTAAAAGCAGCACACTTATCACTAAACTTCCCTACTTATCCAAGAGCAGAACACTTATCCATAAACTTCAAACCTTAAAGCCAGAATTTTTTTTAGTACATATCTGAATTGATCTATATTATATTATAGATGTAATTTAATCACTAGTCTGTGTTAAAACACTTTTAAGAAGCTTTTATATAAATGAGTTTAGGTTAAAATCCGTAAGATATTTCAAAATTGATAATCACATATAGAAGTTTTCTTCTACATAAGAAATTTTTCGATATTTGAGGTCAAAGCGAAGAAGATTTTTATCTTCGATTTTGATATTTCAAAGTTTCACTCACCTCTTTGTATTACAATAATTAATATAAAATAGTCAAATAATTAATTTATGACTCAATTATATAATACATACATACCTAACCACACACTACCCTTACGGTATAGACAATAAACTGTGCATATAGCTGAAAAAACAACTCTGTACGTAATCCATCTTCACTAACTTTCTCCAAGCACTTATTTTTGCATGAGCCCTTAGCTTGACAACATCTATATACAGAGTAGTTGATGCTCTTTGATTCCTACAACTCTAATGTTTTTCATTTTTTACACATCCGTATACCATATTTAGCCGCGTCTTACATGACCTACCCCTTCCTTTTGATGCACACACTCTACCTTCATATATTTGCTTCATCCCTCCAACCACACTCATCCTCTCAACATGCCCAAACTAACGTAAGACGCTTATGTAATATTTACCTATTGGATCCCTTTCCAATTATTATATAATATATTTTTACTTTCTATCGATACCTAAGAGAGAAACTATTGTGATCTTCAAAAAAAATTTTAAATCACAATTTTTATAAATGTCAACGTTTAATGACACCTGAAACCAAAACAGCAGTTTTCGCAATGCCGTCTGTCTGTCTGTACCTCGGGCTAAAGCAGAAACTGTTTTACCGATTGGGCTCAAACTTGGTATTTGAAGTTTTTGGAATTAGACATCAAACATAATTTAGGAAAGTTTACTTGACGGAAAAAAAAAATTAATAGATTTCACTCTACTGATTTTGATTACATTTTGTATATAGACACTGTTTATCATTATAAACAAGATGGCAATTCACATTTTCTTATGGAGATGACTTTGAAGGTAATTTACAAAAGGGAAACTTTCCAATTTTCCTCATTTCTGTGCAAATATTTGATATAAGAAATAAATTATCTTTTTACAATTGTAGTACTATTAAAGATAAAAATCTTTTATTTGAACTATATCTTCATCAAACCAATCATTTTGAGCTATAAATAACAATACATACTTTTTTAATTCAGGTCTTTGTAAGAGCATAAGATTTAAATTCATTTTCAAAGACCTGAATTAAAAAGATGTTTCTTTTTTTTTCTTCCCAATTCCATAGAATAACAGGGTATATTATTTCATTCATAATCTTTGGCGTAGTGTTTCTATATATACCTATTATTTCGTTTCACAAATTTTACTAGTTTTTGGTAAATGTCTATTTTAAGATAAAAGCGAGAGAAAGTCTTTGCACTGCACCGTACCATTTATGTATTTGATGTCTTGAAAAGTTACCTTTTAATCAAACATGGTACTATTTCAAATTTCTGGGAGTAAATAGGGGACTAATGCCCCCCAGGACCTAACTCCCCTTAGTAACGTGCGTGTATGCACTTTATATAGAAGAAGAGTATAGATTCAATATATTATTTAACAGAGGAAAAGAAATGGATTATGGTTTGGATTGTCATAAATCATTAGAACAAAAGTCACATATAAATAATTCATAGACTCATTTGTTACCTTTTTTTTTTCTTTTAGGAATCCAAACACATTAACCAACTAGTGTTATCAGCAAGATAAAGATGATAAGATTAAACAATTGATTGGCCTGAATTGACGTAGTGTTGTTGATAACATGATTGATGTCGGTATCGTCAATTCGTTTGGAAAGTCTGACTAAAAACTATTTATATTTACTCAGTATAATACCTTTATGGCACGCTTTAAATGAGAACATTTGACTCTATTTAACAAATAAATACAAGATTCTTTAGTTTAAAAAGAATTTAATGGCGTTAGCCCACAATCTAACCATACAAGCCGAGTGGCCGCCGTCTCTTGGCGAAGATAATGCCAAATACCGTGGGTAGAGGTGGCATGTGGTCAGCATCTCTTTAGTTAAATAACACCTAAAGATGTATTGTTTTGCTTTTATTAGTTTTATTTGAGTATTTATGATTTTATAAATGTTATTTATTTTCTTTTAACTCCCTGTATGGAACATTGGGTTGCAACAAATATTCACTACTTCAGCTATTCTTTGTTATAATTTCTATGATAGGTTAATTTCAGCTAAAGTGGGTTATCAGCCTAACAAATCGTGAATTTCTACAATCAAGCGAGAAAGAACCTACCAATTTTGCCGGTAAAATACTTTCACATACCTTCCAGGGATATTTTACATGCCACAATCGACATGGAGCCGAAAGCTTTACTTCCCCCCGAAGGTTGCTATTCTAAGGATTTTTTATCACTCAGTAAAGATACATTTACCTTGGTTGGGTTTGAACCCATGATAATCAGATCCTGAGGTGAGCACTTTACCACAAGACCACCTAAATTAACAATTAAAAATATTATGCTGATGCCTAAACAAAAATCAAACTTTCTTTTGTCTGTATGAATCGTTGCGTTTTTTTTTTTTTTTTCTCTAAAT
>CABFVZ010000771.1:208804-244958 GCA_902151445.1 Timema monikensis | reverse complement strand
TATATATATACACACACACGCTTCTATACTTATATTATAAAGAGGAAAGATTTGATTATTTGTTTGTAATGGATAAACTCAAAAACTACTGGACCTATTTTAAAATTTCTTTCACCAATATAAAACTACATTATCAGCGAGTAGCATAGGCTATATTTTATTTTGAAAATTTAATTTATTCCTCATAAAAATGTCGATACTATATTATATAGTCGTTGGAAAAAAAAAGTTGTTGAAGGGAAAGTGGGGTTGGTAAAGGGGGTGAGGGGGTAGGGTTGAGGAAAGAGAAATAGATGTAGTGACGAGGAACGCAAAAAAAAAGGTTAAAATAAAATTTGGGGAAACGAGGGGAGTAAATGAAAGTGGAGGAAGCTGAAAAATTAATTTGATTTTAACAATTTGTTTGATTGGTGTATACACAATTCTTTCCGCGCCTAGAGCAAACAAAATTATAGAGGAATGAGATGAAAATAGGAGGGAGGATAAAAAGAGGGAGGGGGCTATACAGTGATGGTAGGACTGTATTTTTTTTTAAATAAGTAAAAAAAGTGTTGTTTTTATATTGACATGATGGATGATTTGAAGCTTTGTTTTACAGTATTCTTTACAATATTTTTTTACGGGGAAGGGGGCTAGTGTATATATATATATATATATATATATGGTTTATGATATTACCTATATATATAGGTATGGTTTATGATCTTACCAATTAATATAGGCCGTTAGTAGCACATGTGCTAAACCTATCGATTCAAGACGCTACAGACAAGAAGGTACGTGTGGACCGGCAAACTGTGCAGTGATGTGAACTGCTTGGAGGCAGTTCAGAGAAACGAACAACCGAGGCCAACAACGTGTTTATCGGCGAACTGCTCAGTTTTTGCTTCGATATTGGTGTAGGTACAAATATCACGGAGCTCAATTTTTTTTTATCAATTTTTTTATCTTTTTTTTTTATTGCTAAACGATTACTAATCTTCGTCAATACTCACGTGAGTTTCTTACGAACACCCCTAAATTTGTATAGCTTCATTAACACATTTCAGGACCATCTTGAGCCTCGCACGTACTTAAAATGTTTATTTTTACTTCGTTTTGAAAGAAAAATTGCAAAGGTTTACCAGAATAGCCCTCCCTCCATGATGTATTCCACGGAACTGAGTAATAAAAACGGGGCTGAAAACTGTACTGTAGAACTGTAATATTTTTTTTAATGCTTTGATTATAATATTAAAGTTTTAGCATATCTGGTCAAGAGCAGACTCAACGTTAGTAACACATTCAACCACTAAGCACTGTGGTCAATACCTGAGTTTGATAAAAGAACTCTAATCGCCATTTTTGCTTTATTTGGAACCAATTTTATGTTGTTTATGGTTTTAACGTCCTTTTTTTTAATGATAAAATTCAACATGGGTTATCTTGATTGCATTCATTTCATTTAAATAGCTGGGATTTTTTTTTTAGAAAAAATATAATTAAAACGGAAAATTTTCTATCTCATTTCTCTAAATGAAAGTGAGTGGATACATAATAAAAACTACAGAAAAGTACATGCGTACCTCGATCTAATGCGCTTTGCTTTAGAGTGCTTCACTAATACGGCGCTTTTAAAATATATATATTACTTTTGGCTCTTGCTTTGGTTTTAAGGCTAGCAATACAGTACTGTAGTATTTTTTAAATTTATTATTTTTACTTTTGCATCTTTTATTTTAAGCCTAGCTTTATTGCGCACTTAATTAATAATTATGTAAATAAGCTTTTAGGTTTTAATATGCACTGGCAAGTGAAAAAGGCTGTGACTCTGGAATATAGTTCACCGTAATAGTAAGTGATCTCCGTAGTGAATTACCATATGCACAGTTAGAGACATTAGCTAAGCCAACCGCCTCGGTCGGCGAGAAAGTTTCAATCGTTGTCAGGCCACACAGCTTAAAATATAGTGGTCTGTGTCTTTTTTGGAACTACTTTTCTATTATGTACAGTACAAACTCCCTTTTACCCATCACCTACAACCGCCCTTTGCCATGCCAATACGAAAGAGGAGAAATATATCTCAAGATAAAGAAGAAAGCTCGCTGCTAGTTCTCAAATACCCTAAAATTGCTTGTTGTGAGCTAATAAAAAAAATCACTGTATTTTTAGAGGAAGGATAAATCTAGAGCCCTCTTCCATCAAGCCTCATAGCTCCACAAATTTTCTTCTTTTGTTAAAACCCAAACCAGAGGAATGTTAAGGAAAAAAAAAGAACCGTTTTGGAATCAAACTTTTGACCTAGTTTTTGGCATGGACCATATTTTGAAATAACGCATCGTAGAGTTAAATACTGCATGGTAATTTCTCGCTTATCAAGGCAGCCTCCTTAAGAAAAAAAAAAGTCGGAATTAGGAGGAAATACTCATCGCTGGATATGAATGTTGGCACCCACTATTGATAGATCTTACATTTACACTTTTTAACGATTGACTTGATTCAACATTTGTATATAAATACATTTGAAAATATATTATTTTATCTAAGAAATCGAATAAAAAATCATTACGTGACATGTTTAATTTCAAGGACAGTTAACCACCCTATTTTAGATCGCTCGACCAACGTTGAGAATACGAGCTCTGGTTAGAAAACTTGCAACCCCCCACCCGAATGAAGTTAGAAGGAAGGTTTGCTTCGGTGGCTACTGTAAAATACAGCAGTGTCAGCTAACCTCAGCATCATCAAACTCCCTCCCTCTCCCCCATTACGAACAAGGTTCATGAACCTATGGCACGCGTGCCTCAAGTGGCTTGAGAGAATACTTCCTGGGAATTTTCTATTCACTGTTAAACAATTTTTTATTTTTTTTTGCTGTACAAATAAAAATAAAAGCCTTTAAAGTAGATTACTAGTTTATTATGTATCGTTTATTACTGTCACAAAGCCAATTTTTGTCGTTTATGTTGACTTACTAGTTATAAATAGCAAATAATTTCGAACCTTTTATTATTTAGAACGATTCACAAGCGTTAACTAATTATTTTACCTCAAATTTGTTCATTTATAGTATTATCTATCTCTGTAGATTATTACAATAACAAAATACAATCATAGCATACATTATAATAAGTTTAGTTTAAATACTATAGCTATACTTTATTTATTTTATTTCAGTTCAATTATATCATAATCATATATATATATATATATATAAATTTATTATCACAATATTTAATAGATTGTAACTTTACAACATAACTATAATAGTTAGTAAGATTACTTTTAAAATATATTATAGTTTATACTACTACAATTTTAGCACCGCGTCTTACTACCCGTTAGAATTATACGGCTATAGACTATTTACGCTAATGGTTTTAGGGATTAGGAAAGTAATATTTCTATGAATTGTATAACATTTTTATGGAGGAAGAGTGGAAAAGTATTTGTTAAAAACCACCTTCAGTACATCCGACTGAAATTCAAACCTCAATCTCCCCGTCATCGGCAGTCTAGTCTACTGCGAGAGTAACGCGTTAGACCACGTGGACACCGAGGTGGATTACAATTTTTATTAAAGATTTATTTAATTCTTGATGTGGAGCATAAGGCAGTAACCAAGCTTCACTACTCCAGCCATTCCTTGTTGCAGTTTATGTGATTGGTTATTTTCAGGTGGAGCGGGTTATCAGCCCACACACCCCTTAGCTTTCTACGAGCGAGTGTAAAAGAACCTACACATTTTGTCGGAAAAGCATATAACTTTTAGAGTTATTTTACATGTCATAATCGATATGGAAACGATGGCCTTGAATACCCTCCGATGGAAGCTGTGATACGAATTGTTATCGCTCAGTAAAAATCCATCGACCTTGGCTGGTTTTCAACACAAGAACATCGGGTCTTGAGGCAATAATCACTTTACCCCAGGGCGACTGAGGCTGAATATATAATTACAATACATAATACATACATACATACAAACAAATATACATACATACATACATACAAACAAATATACATACATACATACATAACATACATACATAGCATACATACATAACATACATACATACATAACATATATACATAACATACATACCTAATCACGCAGTTCCCTTACGGGTTAGGCAAGAAACTGTGAATATAGTTCAAAAAAAACAACTCCGTACTTAATCCATCCTCACACACTTCTCTAGCCTTGAATACTCCCTTCACTTCAACAACATCCATACACCGAGTCATAAATGATTTTGTATTCTTAAAACTCTTTGATGTTTATCTTTTTTACACGTCTTTCATCTACAATATTTAAGCACATATTAAATGACATACTCTTTCCTTTGGTTCCACACACTCTACCTTCATATATTTTCTTCGTAACTTGATCAACACTCATCCTCTCTACATGCCCAAACCAACGTAAGACGCTTCTTTCACATTAACCTATTGGATTGCTTTTCAAACTTCACTCCTTGAGCACCCCATTAGTTACTGACTCTTTACATAAGAGTTTTACACATACATTTATTAGATATTCCATTCCAACTGCAATATATCATACTGATTAATGATGACTATGAACGGCTTTAAAAGTGAATTTTGAGACTCAAAATTATTTTTGACAATCTAAGGAAGCTATTTGAAAATAATAGAGATATGAAACACACGATTTCAAAAAGGTTCGCCGTATCTGCTCTTAAATCTTGATTACGGTTTCTTGCATACACACCTCAGAAGAAACCGAACGATTGTTAACCCTTAGATAGCGGGGAAAAAGGGTGGAAAGGGGTGGTGGCGATGTGACAAGGGTAGAGGAAAAGGGCGCATGGGATTCTTTTTTTATTATTTGTTTTTAAAGGTTGTTTTTGCCCTGGGGACGGAGTTTGATGCACGTACTGAACTCTAGTTATACGACCCTCGCTCCTGGTTTATTGCCGACCCATCAAAACCCTACCCAATGACATCTTGTGTGCAAAGAAAAGAGGGGGAGGGGGCGGGGAGTGTAGGAGAATAATAGGCGAAGACATGCTAGAGTAGGCTGCCTATTTGTAGACTAAAGTAGATTTTTAAAAATATATTAACTATGCTGCTACAGTACTGGCTAGGACCATACTAATAGTTGTATATTCTCAGAAGTTTCCCAATACACGAATAACAAGCGATTCACGTCCATTATTATTATTATTATTATTATTATTATTATTATTATTATTATTAGCACCACATCTTACTACCCGTTTGGGTTATACGCACTTACGCTAATGTGTAATGGTAGGGTGATTATGAGATGAAATGGTGGACCTACAGTTTAACGTGAAATCCGAACCACGGTGGAGGCCTGTCATTCCACACATTCATAAGTTGTGATTAATACACGTCTTGTCAGAGGTGAAGGAAGGGTTTGGTAATCAGATAAATCTGTGCCGGGACCGAGGATTGAGCCCTGGACCCCCAACACAGAAGTCCGACACCTTACCCGTAGACCACCAGGTCACCGATTCACGTCCAATGTTAGATCGACTGAACTACAAAGTCCTCACATCATTGTTTTACATCCATTACTGTTTCCAGCCTCTGGTCCAGGCCATTTCTTTATTCAAGCCATATATTTTCCACTACCTGCTGGCTAGGCCTACCGTAGCTTAATATGCCTTAAAATCTAGCTTAGGACTAGGACAGGAACATCATCCAGTCCTCCGGCAGTTAATTCATCACTGTGAAAGGGGAAATTCACATTTCACCAATGATACATTTTTCTGACCTCCAACTCTCCGACCCTTAAGTTATTTTTTCTCCGTGTCTTAGCATCCATTCGGGCTATATAAAATAAAGCGGAAATTGCGCTAGCAGAATACAGATGGTGAAGGAAGAATATGAGTGGAAGTGTATCCACATTTGTGTGAAGGAAGAGTGGGTAAACTTAATAGGAAATGTAACTCTAACTATACTTAGATTTAAACAATTTCCAAGACACCGACAATCCAGTCCAACACAAGGGTGACACGTTAGGCTAGGTGACTTCCGGTGGGGGTAAACTATTTTAACTTATACTAGAGGATGATGATAGTGAAAACACAATCAATAAAAGTATACTTGCACAATAGGGCCAAGTTATCTGCCTTCCTTCCCTAGCCCTCCCCCAAAAATTGTTTTATGTTATTATAATAGGTTGTTTTAGTCTGTATACCAATCTTCAGTCGTGTAAGTTATCAGAAAATGTCCTAAAAGTTATAGAATTAATTATAACATGTATTTAAGTCGTGTTATTATTAATGTAAGGGTTGATTTCTCCCAAACCTTTTGTTTTATTATTTTTCTCAACGAACTTTATTTGTATAAAGTTTCAAATAACAACTGTGTCAAGTTTTAATTAAATAATGAAATGCGTTCTAAAGTTATAGTGAGATATCCAACAAATACAAATCGGTGGAGTTAAAACGGAGAACTCGCTTCACTGGTCCAATAAACCAAAACACATGATTATTTGTGTTTTTATTTGTTTTTACACTTTGACAATATTTGTTATATCTTAAATAGAGGGAGCCTGCTATACGAACGCGCAAGTAAAAATTTCCCACCCAAGCTTAGTTTTTCCCTCTGTCCCCTAAGCAATCGCGAGGCGCCCTAAATCGTAGGTCCCTATGCGGTGCACCATTTGTACACCCCTAAGTCCCTACTCTACAGGGTCACATACAAACACTAGTCTGACAGATTACGGGCAAGCACGGTTGCGTATTAAGAAGACCTGGTTTTCCATATGCTGTTTATCAGTGCGAATTTAACATCCCACGCTCATATGAGTGAATTTTCTCTGAATCTTCCTCCTAGTCATACCCATTGGATTAAATATTTAATAACCTAGTTGGTTTATACTAGTTACAAAAATAAGTAATGTTTTTAAAGTACCATGGTAGTTCAACCAAAATCTAGAGGCCAATTTTTGCCTCCACTTTTATATACCCTTCAAATAGTGATTTCAATTTTCCCTTCAGTTGAACGCTGGTACGATTCTTCATACTTACACGCCTAATCCTTTATATATTTATCATATAGATTAAGCCGTTTACTACCCTGGGTTTAAATCTATGACTAAAAAAAACTTTGCTATGAATGTGTTGACCTGTTTAAAATTAATCGCATCACGCACGCTATAATAATTCTACCTTCTTTTTTTAAAGTTATAAGCCTACAATCTGGTGCCATACGATTACATCCAGGTGTTATATGTTGAACTGGCTACTCGTTATATTTCCCTACGCACCGCTGCATGATATTCAGAGGTGTGTTACTCTTATGACGTGTGGAAAAACTGTGCACGAGGGTATGATAACACAACGTAAAGCGATTGTATTTAAAACTGTGCTAATATATTTTGTGTGTGTGCTATTAAAGATAAATATCGCTATTTTATTACAGTTTTGGTAAAAAAAAAACCTGAACACAAAGCTGTAATAATTGGGAACTGTATAATTACTCAATTCACATCAATGAATTGTAAATTATGTGATTTGTAATCAATATAAAATGTTTTAATCCACCAGAAACAATTAATCACTAGGTTATTTAAAAATAAATATTACCAAATTAAAACAAAACAATTTATCATAGAAATTTACGACACTGAAGTAAGGGATTTTAATATTTGAACTGGGTGAGAGATTACTTATAGAGATGTGTGGGGATTTTAAATATCAATGTCAAAGTCGAAGATAAAAAATCTCCTTCACTTTAACTTTGACAACCATAATGGTCTTCACTTCTTCAAAATATTTCAAGGGAAAACTTTCATATAGCAGTATTATAAATAGATTTGAAATAAATCACTAAATATAATATATTTTCCCATCTTTTTATTTTTAAAACAACCACTAAACAGTATTTTAACACCAACAGGTTATTAAACGCCTCTATAACAGTAGTTCCCGATTACCTACCAATCAAGGACCCACCAAAAGGGTTTTTGAGATCACTGGACCCACGTTTTATCTAATCATTAGAATCTAATCTATTCTATGTATAGAAAATAGCATACTCCCCACCCCTATATTAATAATTCATGTTAGAAAAACTACAAAACTGGAAATTTGGCACAGTAAATCCAAGTCAAATGTGGTTTTACATACTTTTGTTTTTACACTAACTAGTTGTAAAAGTAAAAATATAATAGTAATAGTTAACACAAAGAAGGTTAAATAAGCCAACATGAACATTTATTAATTGTGAAAAAGTCCAAATGTATTCATTCGGGTCTAGTATTAGAGAGATAAGTGAAACCTCTTCTTTTTCCCCCCATCACTTTTTGAAGATCAGGTTGAAGGCTGGACACTTTGACTCGAAAATCCGAATGCATGTCAAGTCTTTTTATGTACTCGATTTTCATGTAGAAATGTGAAAAAGTTTGTTCACACCGGTAATTTGTACAAAAAGGTAGTAAATTTTTCAATGCTTTTCCAGCTAGTTGATTTTGATCATCTTGATAAACTGATAACCAGAATTCAATGATTTTTTTCACTGTGATAGAAAGATTTGAAAACACCATTTTTGCTAAGTCAACAAGTGGGTCCTCCTTGTTTTCTCTAAAATCAGAAACATCTTCAATTTTGCAATAAAATGGGTTTCTTATCCAGGCAGTATTGTTGAAATCATTAGTTTCAACAGGAAAATATTATATTAATGTTGTTGCTAAGCTCCTCAGATTCTAGGATATTTCTTGTTTCGCGTGTTCTAGTATTTTTTCTGGAGTAGATCCAAAAAATTCTTTCAGAGTTGGAAATTTTGCAAAAGAGTCTTTCTCCACGCGTTTTGACAACATTTTAAACTTCTTGATAATGGTATTATCTGGTCCTCAACATGAAAAATGTCCACACAATTTCCTTGTAAACTCATATTAAGAACATTCAAATGTTCAAAATTATCTGCTAAATTATTATTTTAACTTTTTATTCTGTTGAATTTTGGCGATTATTGCGGACCTTCTAAGAACAGCTCGCAGACACCCTTTTGGGAACCACTGCCCTATAACGTAAGCGACCACCTTTATGGTGTAGTGGTCATTGCTACTGCTATTGAAACAGAAATCCCGGGTTTATATCCCCGGCACTTCCAAATTTTCCTGTGAAGCAGTTGGTCTGGAAATATATCAACTCAGCCTCATGAGGAAATATTAGATGCTACTTGATTGAAAAAGTAGCAGCTCTCGTCGAGAAAACTGAGATGAATGGCTGGAAGTTTCGTTGTGCTGACCACATGACAACCTCTATCGGCATATGTTAGCAGTATGTGACAAATGATAGAGGCCGCTTGGTCGGTATGCCTCGAATATGGGTCGATGCCATTGAGTTTTTGGTTCTCTCTAACGTAAGAATATACAAATAATAGGCTATAAGGCAACATTAAAAAATATAGTTTTTATCTCTGAACCTTTCTCTTTATCTATATGAATTTAATGGATAGTTTGGAAATTAAAAGTAGTGTCATATGACAACATAAAACATCTTATGTTCAAACTTATTATTGACTTCGCATTTAAATAGTGACCGCACATCCTAAATGAGTGACTAGGCCTACATTTTTCGTTTAATATCCCATCTACTGCTATAAAAAATACCTTATTTCGAGTTCCGTCCTTGTTTAAAATAATTTAGAATCATTAAATGGGTCTAACCTACTAATAATACAATAACTGTGTTTATCTTATCCATACTAATATTATAAAGAGGAAAGATTTGATTTTTTGTTTTTTTGTTTGTAATGGATAAACTCAAAAACTACTGGACCGATTTTAAAAATTCTTTCACCAATATAAAGCTACATTATCAGCGAGTAACATAAGCTATATTTTATTTTGAAAATTTAATTTATTCCTCATAAAAATGTCGATAGTATATTATATAGTTGCTGGAAAAAAAAAAGTTGTTTAAGGGAAAGTGGGGTTGGTGAAGGGGGTGAGGGGTAGGGGTGAGGAAAGAGGAAGGGGGCTATACAGTGATGGTAGAACTGTATTTAAAATAATAAGTAAAAAAAGGTTTTGTTTTTATATAGACATGATGGATGATTTGAAGCTTTGTTTTACAGGATTCTTTACAATATTTTTTTTACGGGGAAGGGGGCTAGTTAAAAATACATCCACACTTAAAATGCAACGGCTGATGTGAGGTGTGCTGTACTAGGTAAACAAATTTATTCAAAGTTGTGTGTATAGTTAACACTTATTTAAAGTAAATGGTACGGATTTCCACACGGAATTTCTCGCTCTATTGTTTAAAAATTGAGATATTTACTCAAAACTCATAATATATGTAAAAATAATATACACTAGCAAACACAAGCATAAATTGAACTATACTTATGTAAAACTTTATTTTTTGAGTCCCGGTTTTTTAAATTTTATAATTTTATTTTTAAAGAATTAATGGCCTTATTTGTATGTTTGCACCAATAAAATATATATACATTGGGTCCACAAGAGTCAACAATTAGTATTAAAATTTCAACTGCCGGTTAAAATTTTTTACATTTTATTAGATGTTGCACATCTTCATGTAATCGCATTGCTATTAAATTCCTCATTTATAAATTTCGACCAATACAAAATGTAAATATTGACTATTGAGTCTAAAATGGAGATGGATCATTGTTGTACAAACATTTCTCCTAAAAGGTTAAAGGAAAAGAAACAAACTTATTTAGAGAATTACTTATATTTAATCACTCTATGGCATTAGAGAATTATTTCGTTAAAATTGAAGTAATATCTCTTTACAACTAAAGCTCACAAAATTGTATTAATATATTTGCCAATATCTCAGAAACTGTTGGATTTATAAAAATATATCTCATATAAAAGTTTTATTTTATTTTTAATATGATTACAATGATAAGCTATTACGGTCGCAATACCTTTTGTGTTCTAAAAGTTAAAAAATAAACATTTGCGTATAGCTTAGAAGCTATTGGTTTTATAAAAATATGCTTTGAATAAAATATTTGTATTATAAATATATCTACATATTTGTAATGTTAAGTAATTTCATACCTCAAATAGTTTCAGAAATATAATAAAAAATGAGAATTTACGCATTAAACCGGAGCGCTTAAATTCATTTTGCCTAAATATTGAGAGTAGCCATTTTGTTTGGCATATTTAGAAATGTTTTGAAATTAAATTTAATCAGAATCGTTAGAGCCGATTTTGAGAAAACTGACTGTCTCTTTTTGACCTTCAGTAAACTACCCTTAATTTTAGGGTTGGAGATCCATATTAAAAAATCTCTTGGGTTAACCCTATGAAAATCCTAGATACCAAGTTTTAGCCCGATCGGTAAAATAGTTTAGGCTCTAGTTGAAGGTACAGACAGACAGACAGGTGGATATTAAAAAAAAACTTTTTCGGATTTGGGTGGGAGGGGGGTCATGGAACGTCAAGATTTATCAAAATCTTGAGTTCAATTTTTTCGACGATCACAATACTTTCTATACCTATGATATGGTGAGAAAGTAAAAATATATTATTTTACATAAAACAAGTATACTTCGTCCCCGCGATGTGGGAATTTCTCCCACTAAGCCATGGGAATGTGCCCATATTTGTGCCTAAAGGATTAGAGGGGCTAACTACACGTCTAAGGGATTTTAGTTCACTTTTAACAAGTATTTAAGATAAAAGCTGTGTTAATTTAAGGGTGCCACCTCGGTAAGCTAGAAATTGCTGCGCAGACGTTCAGATCTAATGCAGTATTTAGTTCTACGATACTTTATTTCTAAATATGGTTCAAGCCAAAATAAAGTCGAAATATTCCAACAGGGCTCTTTTAACTAAACAACCCTAGAATTATTTTGAGTTTTATCAATAGGAAAATAATGTGAAAATGTAGCCCACTTTAAACGACATATAAGCATATTTGTGCAGTCACGAAATTAGGCTTGATGATAAAGGGCTCTAAATTAAGTTTTTCTTTAACAAATGCAGTAATTTTTTTTATAAGCTCACAACATAAAATTTTAAGATATTTGAGAGCTAGAGGTGAGCTCCTTGAAATAAGTTTCGTAACTTTATTTCCGATCTTTCTTATTGACATGACAAATGGTGTTTGAAAGTGAGAAGTTAAAGGGAGTATACGCTTGGAGAGAATCAAGAAGTAGTTCCAGAAAAATACATGGAAATTTATTCAGATTTTTCATATAGCTGAAGAGTTGTCTACGACAACGATTTTAAACATTTTGCAACTCACTGCAGACTGAATAAGGCGCTAAAATTTTCAAGGCGCACCATTAGTTTTTAAGGAGAGATTTTATCAGTAAAAAACTAGTATTAAGATTGTGTTATAAAATTTAAGAGATTACATTTTAATAACTGTTTTCTTTTAAAAAAATAATCTTGTTGATGGATTTAAAAATATGTATTTTTATTCCTCAAAATTTCTCTCGCTTCTTTTTTATCCTCCCCCACGATCCTAGCAGCTAAGCGGCTGAATACAGATTTTGAGAAATATAGTTAGATTCTAGGTGGGGTTAAAAATAAATATTGTAATATTGGTTTCGTTAACTTCCTTTGAGGGCTGGGTAGTTATTATTAGGTTTTCTATCCTAAGATAAATCATTTTATAACTCGCTCGTTGATCTATTTATAATTTACCAGACACTATAAATATACACAAACATATTATAATTCTCTAATTATATATTAAGAACCATTCACTTTCTAGTGATCTTTCGGAGAGAGTAAGTATTGTGATAAAAAAAAAGTTTGAGATGTTGATGGACGTCAACATTTTATGGCCCCCTAAACCTGAAAAAGTTGTTTTCACGTTGACGTCACGTCTGTCTATATCTCAGTTTGGAGCCGAAAACATTTAACCGAGCATGCTAAAAATTTGATATCCAGAATTTTCATAATGTTCCCTAGAGGTTTAAAAAAAAAGATATCAAGCCCTAAAATTTAGGCTTCATATTTAACTTGAGGCCTGAAAAAAGAAAAAATATATTTTCTAGAAATTGGTTGTAACGATTTTGATTATAACTCGTATATAGACACTGTTGTAACATCACAAACAAAATGGAGCACCTCAAATGAATCATATAATAGTTTACACTCACGGATGTCTTAAAAAAATTTTAAATCATATTTTCGAAATCTTTGATATACGAAACTACTTCTGGAAACAAAGTTATAGGACTATTAAAAATAAATTATTTTATATATTTTATTTTATAAAATCAATAGCTTCAAAGTTATAAGCCAATGTATATATTTTAAACACAGTATGATAAATGTGCAGTTGTTTGTTATACTCTTTGGTGAACATTCGTTCTTGATTGGTTGATGAAAAGAAAGTTGGTTCCCAGGGTCGAGACCCTTCTAAAAACACAGTCTTCAAAGTGGAAAGCATGTAAAATAACCACGTGGCTTCTGCTTGTTAGTTGATAAATTTAGAAGTACAAAAGGTTTGAAAATATACTGATGTGTATTACTTTTCCGGAAATCTTAAAGAAGTAAAATGATTTGAAGGTGGTTGAAAATAATTAAATTGAATAGACGAGTGTTTAGACGGAAATTATTCCCTGTAAAGTTAAATAAGTCATGTTTTGAGAATAATTAAAAGGGTAAATTATATTATGTGTAGGTAAAACCGTTATTTTTAAAAACATGTTTCCATATAACTATAATATGAGTAGTGAGCTAAGCAAAATAATTAAAAGTACCTAAATTTGAATGATGGCAACGCTAATTTCTGAACCACAACCACGTTAGGCAAGCTGCTCATATTTTTGGAAAATCACACAGTGTATATTAATGCGTTTGATATATATTGTGAGTTTTAAACGTCTCCATTTCTACCTTCTATCGACACCTCGGGAGAGGTATTGTGATAAAAAAAAATTGAATTCAAGATTTTGATAAGTGTCAACGTTTCATGACCACCTGAAACAAAAAAAAAGTGGTTTTTCGTAAGGCCAACTGTCTGTCTGTCTTCTGTCTGCTGTACCTCGGGCAAGAGACGAAATTATTTTACCGAGTGGTCTAAAACTGGGTATCTGGGGTTTTCATAAGTTCTCCCCGGTAGATTTTTGTAATGAATTTATATCCATAAATTGAATGGTAGTTTACTGAAGGGCGAAAAGAAAATAAAAAAAAGGATTTTCTCAAAATCCTCTCTAACGATTTTGAATAAATTTCATATATAGACACTGTTTATCATTATAAACAGGATGGCAGCTCTCATTTTCTCCTGAAAATGAATTTGAGGGTATCTTACATGGGGGAAATTATCCAATTTTCATAATTTCTCCACAACTATTTGAAATAAGAAATGAATTATTATTCTGGCGGCCGGGGTTCAATCCTCGGTCCCAGCACAGATTTATCTGATTACCAAACCCTTCCTTCACCTCTGACAAGACATCTTGTGAATGTGGGGAATGCCAGGTCACCACCGTGGTTCGGATTCCACGTTAAACTGTAGGTCCTTCATTTCATCTCACAATCACCCTACCACTACACATTAGCGTAAGTGTGTATAACCCGAACGGGTAGTAAGACGCGGTGCTAATAATAATAATAATCATTATTATTGTAAAGTTTTGGTACTATTGAAGATATAAATCTTTTACTTGAAATATATATTTACAAAAAACAATAATTTCTAAGTTATAAGCAAATAGGCCTATATATATCTAGATATCTCTATATATATATCTATATATATCTATATATATCTCTATATATATCTATATATATATATCTATATCTCTATATATATCTATATCTATATTTCATTTGAATTCTTTGAAAAGGAGTGAGTTTCTTAAGCTCTTTGGTGGACAGAGATTTTTCTTTTATCTCAATTTTTCTGTAACAGTGTCACTAGTTCGTAATGCCATATAGTAAGTAAGAAACAGTGTATATCATCTCATTTATGTTATTTGATGTAGGGTTTCCTCAACAATGGATAAACCTATTCTATCGTTTCACAAATCTTACGAGATCTTAGTGAATATATATTTTAAGATAAAAATGGGAGATTCCGGGCTTTCATAATTTCTCTGTGAAGCAACGGGTCAAACTCAAAATTTTGAGGATATATGAGAAGTCACTTGAATGAAAAAGTGGCAGCTCAGGCCTAGAAAATTGAGATTAGCGGATGGAGGACTCATTGTGCTGACCACATGACACCCTCTATCCACAAATGTTGGCAATATCATCGCTTATAGTGGCGGCCGCTCGGTCGGTATATCTCACTTGCTGGCTCACGCCTTGAATTTTTTATCTGCAAAGTTATATTTATATATATTAATTTATTTTCCCTTATATTAATAGATGTGTCATATTTCTCTCACCAATAGGTATCATGTGAACCGAACAGGAATATTTATCTTTACACATTTTAAACAAAATCTAGTTGCAATTTAGTAAAATATTTCACAGTACTTATTGAAACCGAAATGACCACAAACAATGAAAATTGTTCACAAAGTGTAAAGGGTTTATTTAAATTAACGTATTTTGTTTTTGATAATATTTTGTGATATTTTCCTCATCAATATTGTTTTATTCAACTAAATTGTTACTGTGAAAGGGAAATATAATTATTCGTTATGTACTATTACCATTCCATTTCAGCTACCACAAAACAACCCGTAACCGACTATTGCCTTTAGTGTTGTTTTTTAGTCCATTGCTATTACTGGAAAAACTAATCAAAATTTGCGGGCCCGAACAATTCTCTTTCATTTTAAATTTAGAACATGCTGCTCTATAGTGATTGTATTATTATTATTATTATTAGCACCGCGTCTTACTACCCGTTCGGGTTATACGCACTTACGCTAATGTGTAATGGTAGGGTGATTGTGAGATGAAATGAAGGACCTACAGTTTAACGTGGAATCCGAACCACGGTGGAGACCTGGCATTCCTCACATTCACAAGATGTCTTGTCAGAGGTGAAGGAAGGGTTTGGTAATCAGATAAATCTGTGCTGGGGCCGAGGTTTGAACCCCGGCCGCCAGCATAGAAGTCTGACACCTTACCCCTAGACCACCAGGTCACCCTTTATAGTGATTGTAATGTATGTTTTTATTTGACTTAACTGTTATTTTGGAAATAATTTTTTTTTAAACATGTTGTTGATTGCAATTATTATAAGTTATACAGGGTGGATATATACTCTACCGACATACGTTCAGAGGTTGTTCAGGGATGTTTGCTGAGTGTTTTGATATAAGGAACCCATTGTCTCCGGTGGTACGTAATTGAATTTAGATCGTTTGGTATCCCCAATGACCTTCATATATGTTTACACGGAATGTGTGTCGTGTTTGCGAACAGAACATAGTCGTCGACTCATGGTACGCTTTGTGAAATGTCCCTTCTTCCCCTTTGCCCCCAGGTTCTACACAACTGCTCAGTCCTAGTCAATGTTAGTGAGTGATACGGTATTGATGGGTTTATCTATGCTGAGTTCGCCGATATGCACCTCGTTTATGGTTACGTGGCCCAGCGACGCTATCAGGAGCTGTTCCTGAAGCGACGGCACCCTCATCACAGCACATTTTCAGCCGTACATAGGCGCCTACGAGAAGCCGAATCATCCTGTGTTAGTATGTGTTATACTGGCCGTGCGAGGTATGTCAAAACACCTGAACTTGAACTGGAGGTGTTAAATGCGGTTGGTGGTAATTCTTCCACCAGTAGTCGCCGCATTGCACTAGATGTGAACGTGAGCCATGGAACTGTTGTGAACATCTTACATGAACAGCTGTTGCACTAGATGTGAACGTGGGCTATGGAACTGTTGGGAACATCTTACACAAACAGTTGTTGCACGAGATGTGAACGTGAGCCATGGAACTGTTGTGAACATCTTACACAAACAGCTGTTGCACGAGATGTGAACGTGAGCCATGGAACTGTTGTAGCCATGGAACTGTTGGGAACATCTTACATGAACAGCTGTTGCACGAGATGTGAACGTGAGCCATGGAACTGTTGTGAACATCTTACACGTACAGTTGTTGCACTAGATGTGAACGTGGGCCATGGAACTGTTGGGAACATCTTACACGTACAGCTGTTGCACTAGATGTGAACGTGGGCCATGGAACTGTTGGGAACATCTTACACGAACAGTTGTTGCACGAGATGTGAACGTGGGCCATGGAACTGTTGGGAACATCTTACACGAACAGTTGTTGCACGAGATGTGAACGTGAGCCATGGAACTGTTGTGAACATCTTACACGTACAGTTGTTGCACTAGATGTGAACGTGGGCCATGGAACTGTTGGGAACATCTTACACGTACAGCTGTTGCACTAGATGTGAACGTGGGCCATGGAACTGTTGGGAACATCTTACACGAACAGCTGTTGCACGAGATGTGAACGTGGGCCATGGAACTGTTGGGAACATCTTACACGAACAGTTGTTGCACGAGATGTGAACGTGAGCCATGGAACTGTTGTGAACATCTTACATGAACAGCTGTTGCACTAGATGTGAACGTGAGCCATGGAACTGTTGTGAACATCTTACATGAACAGCTGTTGCACCCGTATCATCGACATAAGGTTCACGCATTGCAGCCAGATAACTTTCCACATCGAGTGGTGTTTGCAAATTGGTTCTTACAGCAATGTACAGGCAACCCCCCTTTTCCTGCTTTCGTATTATACACCGAAGAGGCAATGTTTACAATAGACGGCATGTTCAACAGACGAAATACTCATATCTGGGTTGACAGAAACACACATGCACTGCAGTATCGCACTTATCAACAGACATTCTCTTTGAATGTATGGGCTGGTATGGTAAACAATTTTGTGATTGGGCCCTTATGCACTTCCTGACCGACTGAACGGAGTTGTCTACAAAACGTTCCTTGAACATGCCCTCCCACAGTTGCTGGAAGATGTGTTGCTAATAATTCACGGGCGCATGTGGTTTCAAGATGACGGGGCGCCGGCACCACCTTGATGCACAGTTTGGGCAACGATGGATTGGTCGTGGTGGCCCTGTTTCATGACACGCTCGGTCCTCAGATATGATGACGATGAACTTCCTCTTCTGGGGTCATGTGACGATCCTAGTTTACAAGACTCCCGTAGACACTTCTATGGACCTGGTTGCTAGGATTGTCACAGCTTCTGAAGATGTACGCTGATCTCCTGGGATGCTAGGGCGTGAGAGACAGTCCATGATGCGTCGCTGTACAGTGTGTCATGTTCATGGCTGTAGAAATTTTTAACAGCTGATGTAAAGAAACAGGTTTGTACAATACGTACAGTAACCAAAGAGGTATTGAACATTAATATAACAAACGTGTACGCGTTTTATCCTGAGGGTTGTCGCATTACCCATGTTATGTGTTGTAATTTTTGGTTATCTGTATCTGTACTAAATTATATCACAGAAGTCAGACGATAATGAGCCGTTGAATACTTTATTTGTAATATCACAATCCATCTGTCACGGTCCAAGACACATTACATCAACTTACTTAGCAATGATCCACTGGAGACCATGGGTTCCTTTTATCAAAACACTCAGCAAACATCCCTGAACAATCTCTGATCGTTTGTCGGTAGAGTTCATATCCACCCTGTAGATTGTAGAACATGAGTGAAATTGATATTTATTTATAGATGTGTTACATTCCTAAGTAAAATTTTTGTGCACTCCAATATTCATGGGAGGAACTTTATCTGGCAGAAATTTTATCAGATCTACTTTTGCGTATTCATAAATCAAGTCATGTGATATTCACCTATCACTTTTGATATATACCATCAATCCCTATAAAATTACGCTAAACACATATAGTTGTTTTTTCAGCGATTACCGAAAATAAAAACAATGTGTTCCCTATAAGGTTTTTTCCTGACAAAATAATACTATGGCATAATTAGTTTGTATGTTTGTTATACCATATGTCAGTGAGAACGTGGTTTTAAAAGCGTTCATTATGGCAGGCTCCCGGCTAGCGTGAGGTATGAGAGTAAAAGTGAAAAGAAAGGACCAACTATATCCCAGAAATGTGTGCAGTGCATTCGTATTTGAATGATTACTCGATATTTTCCGTGGTGACGATGGGAGACAAAGCGACAAAGTTTCTTGTTACTAGTTACAGTATGTCCCTATTAAGACAGAGTGAAGATTTGTGCGCAATGCTTAGCTGTGAAGTCATTCTAAAATGATCAAAAACAGCCTTTTATATGCAGTTTTTTAAAATCCAAATATCATATAATATTTCAACAATATTCTCTACTAAGAACTTCAATTAACTCTTTATCAGGTTAACTGGTGGTCTAGGGGTAAGGTGTCAGACTTCTGTACTGGGGGTCCGGGGTTCAATACTCGGTACTAGCACAGATTTATCTGATTGCCAAACCTTTTCTTCACCTCTGACAAGACGTGTACTAATCACAACTTGTGAATGTGTGGAATGCCAGGCCTCCACCGTGGTTCGGATCCCACGTTAAGCTGTAGGTCCTCCATTTCATCTCACAATCACCCTACCATTACACATTAACGTAAGTGCGTACAATCCGAACGTGTAGTAAGACACGGTGATAATAATAATAATAATAATAATAAACTATTTCATTTAATGCTTAGTCAGAAATGATCCACGTATAAGAGTACGATTTCTAGTCGACCGTATCACAGAGAAGACGAGCGAGATTCTCTTAATGCCAAGGTAATCTCGTCCAGAGTTGTCAAACATATGGCCTACGGGAGTATTTAGACCAAAATATGAAAGAAGAATAGGAATGTGGTCCGCAATCGCAGACAATGTATAGGCCTACACCAGAAGTTTCGCCGTGCTCCTTGAGAAAGGTTGAGTCCTCAGGAATTGGTTAGTGCTAGCTGCGGTTCTCAGTAATACAGAACTTCCAAATTGCTCGTTATAAAGGGCTGGTGGTGCGAACACAATAGTTCAAGTATCAGAAATTCCACCCCTCTTCCAACTCAGTCCCTTACCCCCCCCCCCTTTTAATGAACAAACATTTGCAGACAATTCACTAGTCTATGGTATTTAAAGATTTTTTTACTGCTAGACAATTTGCAAACATTAGCTTGAACAAAAAAAAAGTACCATTGTTTTATTTTTAATTTGCAGTCTGAATAGTCTCTGTTGGGGGTTGATTTATGGGAAGAAGGATGGGGTTGCTACCTGAACCTATATTTGTGAAAGCTGGATTATTGACACTAGTGAGGCAATTTTTTGTTCTTCTTGGTAAAACCATCTATAAAGTGAACTTTTTTAAAAAAAAAATGCCTGCCCAGTAGCGCTGTTGTCAATGAAATCAGCCATTTTGACCTGGAGACTGTGGGTCTGGTGTGTACCTTGTCTGTGCTCGCAATGTGTTTTTAGCTTTTTCAATCAGTATAAAAATATAAAATGTTTAATCTGATAAATTAGAATCCTATGTATGGCCCACAATACCCCCTTAGTGATCGATATAATGCAACCCTTTTACCTGTTTAAGTTTGACACCCCTGGTCTAGTCTTATTATCTNTATATATATATATATATATATATATATATATATATATATATATATATATATATATATTAAAACCTATGATAACCGAAATAAAGGGGGGCTGAACTCTTTTTCAGATAGGAAAACTTCGGATATTAAATTAATACCCCCCTAAAGTATTAAAAGAAAAAAAAATTATAAATTACATAAAATCCATACTTGAATAAAAGTTTTTCTGTGTACATATATGTACTGTACATAAAGAATTTAAATAAAAGGTTACTCAATATAACAAAGTTAAACAAACAATAATACAAAATGTATTAAAAAATATTAAATACTATAAAGGTTTTACCAACGTAGAACCTTTATTTGGCAGTTCAGCTACTGAAAAAAATACATAAACAAAAATGCTGTTAGCCGTTTCGGATATTAGAGGTCCAGATATGGTTGGTTTTACTTTAAAACGTGATGCACTTAGAAAAAAAACATAAGCTCTTATTAGGTGCAATTGCATTGTCATTACTGGGGATACGTTCATCCTGGCTTCGAACACCTCCGTCAGAACGTTAGCGACACGAGGATTAAGCCTTCCCTCTAATTAGTTAAAATCAGGGTGAGGTAACCCGTTTCGTTAATTATTTAGTACCAGCTTTCTGTCTTTGACGACTGCATAACAACTACCATCTCCTGGGAATTCGAACGTAAAATACTTTAATTACTTAACCGTATATAAAATTAATATATGAAGATTTCGTTGGTAAGGAATTTTTAGAATAGAAAATACTTTTGTTGTTGTTGTTGTTGTTGTTGTCAACATTGATAAACATTTTACTTTATTAGTAATATTATTTCCTAGTTATTGATAAGCGTAATGGAAGGTGTTCACCAACAGGATAGAATATGATTCATAAGAGTCTAAGGTTCAATCTCGGGCTGGGGTCACTGGAGATGGTTTAATTTTGTATTTATATTTTCTTCTTTCATACCCTTCCCCAGATTTGTATTTATTTTTTTCTATTGAATTTTTTTTAATTCTAATCCGTGTTCCATAGATGACATAGTTTGACCCAGAGTCTAAGGGCCGCAAGCAATAACTTGACTAAGTGGATGCTTAGTGGACACTAACGTGAGTTTGCTTGCGTCATCATAGTTTAAAAGGTTGAACGATACGGAGCATTACAACTTTGTCACGAGGCCGATTTGATCTTAATCACACAGGTGAATTGGGCCACGTTCACTGACTAGGAGGATTATAAAAGATATCTATATCTTAAAAGCTTAATAGCATATTTGGAACACGCCCATAGGTGAATTGCGCCACGTTCACTTTCCAAAACATAAACATGTATTAATTTTATCTACTCCACCTTATTCTGCTTACAAGTAATACAAGACATAATTTTATATAGAAATTATACTTGCTTTATTAAAGTTCGTCGTTGTTGGTAAACATTTGTAGGAATGCTAAACTATGTTAAGTCTTTTACAGATTTTTTGTCGGTAAACATTTGTATGAAACTGGTTAGGTTAGGTTAGATTAGGTCAGGTTAGGTTCTAGAGAAAGGTTTTTGGAACAATCCCTCTACCCCTAAAATTGAAGGGTAGTTTACTGAAGGAAAAAACAACAATAAATAGATATTTATCGGACACCCTCCTGGATTTGATATGTTTACAGCTTTATTGAAATTTGCGGTGTTGTGTTCTGGCGAGAGCTCCAGAAATCGAAAGGAGTTGTCTATAGTTTGTTTATATGTCTATGCACGACCTTGTCTCAACAGGTGTACGTGGCCCAATTGGAATGCCCCCGAACGATAATGTGCTCGTGACCTCACTATCGGTCCCCTAAGCATTCACTAACGATCTTGCATACCATCCTAAGTGTTAAATTTTGTCTAAAATTGCCCATGGTGGTGAGGATAGGGTCCGAACCCTGACTAGTTGTCTTGAGGCTATTATTTTCTTAATGTTCTCTCCCTCTCCAGTTCATGAAAATTAAGGTATGCTTCCTCTAAATTTTAACTTCATCCTTACCATATAGAGTAATTAATATTTTATGTGTACAACCCGGACGGGTAGTGAGATGCGTTGTAAAAAAAAGTAACAATTCAAGCCACTCATAATGATTGATGATATAAGAGCATCCAGGGTTATTAAAATATGTTTGGATAAGGAAAACAGCCAGGTTTCTAGAAGAGTGATTCCGTATCCCGTCTTCCATCATAGCCTCACCTCCTCAAACATAATAAGGAAAAGCTATCTACTTTTAGTTTTCAGAAAATGGAAGCATTTATGGCAAACAAAACAACAATAGTCGATATAAGTTTAAAAAAATTAAAACTAGGTTAAGGTTAAATCAAAGTTTTTAATAATAGTCTAACCCCACAGCGATGACTGGGAGGTTGGGGTTCAAATATCGCTAGCTAGGAGTAATATTCCCTAGATGGCTTTCGTTAGTTTTTTTCCAAATTATATCCACTTTAAAGACGCTGAATTTCCTCTAAATACTTTCCCTGATTCCATGAATTTGGATTAAGTCCTTAAGGTGGGAGTGTAATAAACGCGATAAAAGGTCAGTATATTTGCAATGTTTATTGTAATTTTGATTTTTAGCCAAAATAGACCAAATATATTTCCATTAAAAAATTGGAGTTTAATTTTCTTCATATGCTGATATAAACAGTTCTTGAAGATTCATTATAAGAAAATTAACATTACTTGAAAAAATATTAAGATAAAAAGTTGTCATTAAATTTCAGAACACTAATGGCAAATATTCTAGAACTTTTGATATTAGCATGTGAAGAAAATTAAACCCTATATTACCCGATAGAGCCATAATTGATTTATTTTAAAAAAAGGTTGATATAAAAACTGCAAAAATACCGCCCCTAACTCATGTTACTTGCACCCCGGAAAAGGCATCAGTTTCATCTCATTTGGTTCCTGTATTGGGGGGTTTGAGGGCTCAAACCGCGGTGAGGTTTTTCAAAAAATAAATTATTTTCTACCCTCTCTCACTACAAGTGTAGCTTAACTTACCTAAATGTTATCTCTATCATCTCTAATCCACTGGTATAAATATGTTTATAGCACAGATTGTTATTTAGGCTTGAAGCTTGAAAAAAAAATGCTTGTCATTGTGCCTAGGATACCAATAATACAGCGTTTCCAAAATGTTTATTAAGCCCATATGCCTTTGAAGTCCATGGCTTAACCAACACATCCCTTTCAGAGATCCATTAAAAAAAAGGAAACAATAGTCTTATAAAGTATAAACTGTCTTCCTAAATTTTAATAAATCCTTAGCTAAACTTAGTTGTGAGAAAGGAAGGATTATAAATATCCATTACTTCACGTCATATTCTGAAATAATTTGTTCATCAGACTTACTACTATACCCAACATAAAACAAAAATTAGCACTGCGTCTTACTGCCCGTTTAGGCAACGCCTATGCACGTATTACTCTAATGTGTAAGGGATGAGGAAGGTTGAATTTAAAAGAAGTGAGGCCGCATTCGATTCCAGGGAAAGTGGAAAAGCATTTAGGAAAACCACCCTAAGTATATCCAACCGTAATCAAACTTCGAGCTCTCTATCATCGGCAGTCTAGTCAATTGCGAGAATGCGGCTATCAAAGCGGAATATTATTTAAATGATGCTATCAATAAATTTCAGCATACCACTTACCTCTAAGGGTAAGTATATTATAATTTAAGAAGCATTATACTAAAATATACAAATTCTGAGATAGTTTAAGTCACAGATAGCCAGTTCTTGCACTACATTGTATGTATCCTCCAGTAAACCTGTAATGTAGCTAACTTATCTAAACATGTTGATACTAAACATATAAACCTGTTATAAGCTACCCTGTTGACAAAAAATTGTTATTTATTTCGTATACTAGCTAGAATGCTTTTTTTTTTTTTTGCCCGGGAGATGCTAGTGGGAGTCTTGTGAAATTATATCTTTATTTGAAGTTCAAATTTCTCATGGGGGATAAATTTCGATGGAAAATAAGTCACATACTGATACTGACACAATTGGATATTTTAACATCATAGAACAGTGATCACGTTATTTAAGTCTTAAGTCTAGTATTATGTGTAAAAGTAAAAAAAAACAACTTGGAATTGCTCATCTAGTTTTTACCAAATAAATATGTCAAGTTTCGACTTTCTAGGTTTCTTGGTTTTGGAGCTCTTGGATTAACACACATTCACACACACAAAGGTACAAACACAAATAATATGTTATTTATTTATATGATAATTGCAGAGTTTATTTAATTTTAGGGTCAATTTTAACCATACCTAGGTAATTTTTGAATGTGAGGAAGATTTCTTTAAGCAAAGATAATAACTACTGGAAAAATGTAATGTCCCATACGGTACATTAATAATAAATAATAATAATAATAATAATAATAATAATATGTAGATATTTATGCAATAAAAATACTTTAACTCTCATTTACTTATGGTTATTATAATGTAGTAAATAAATGTTTCTGTAAGTCCACTAATATCTATATATCTAATGTATTTTTTAACCAATTATGTTATAACTAAACTATCTACCTAATATATTCAGACCTATAACTTAAATCAATTTTGAAACAACAATAAAAAAGAGTTGCATTTTAAATTCTAAGATTTTTTTTGTATTTATGCATACTTGCAAGCATATTTAATCACTTTGCTAAGAGTATAATCCAACATATTATCTCAATTGGTGGCGTGTCGATCTGCTGAGCTAAGCGTGCCAAGTTCGATTCCCGACATGGCCGAAAAAAGTATAGTGGGTTAAATGTGTGATTCTCCATTCACAGTGATGAATTAATGGCTGGGGGCTGGATGTTGTGTATGTTCTATATTTAAGTTTGTTTATGTATGTGTGTTGATATAATTAGTCGGTTTAGAAAGTGATCTTCAAATATTTAAAATAAATATACGAAGGGCATAGCCATCTGAGCCCTAGTCATCGGTTAGGGTAAGTACCTTTCAAGGTAAACCAAGTTTGTCAGTGTACATATTGTTTTAAAGTACACAATTATGATAGTCTTAAAGAAAGTTTTTTTTTATTATGAGTTAGCCGACGAGCCGCGCAGATGTTTTCCAGCCCCCATAACCTCCTCCAACCCCATTCCGCCCCTCTTACTCCAGAGTGTGTGTGTGTGTGTTTTTTATAAAACCAGTTTTGTTTTAGAGTAAGAAGATTTGTGTGCACTTCGCGATAATGATATAAGCAAGATGTCGGAGGCTTGCGGTAAGTGCGAACAGCCGCAAAGGCTGATGGGATGTGGTTACTAACGCCCGTTTCACCCTGGCCTTTGTCCAACAAAGTCTCACTACGGAAGCATATTTTTCTCCTTTTTTTTATGTGTGTGTGTTTAGTAAACTTGTTACAAACAAGTTACTGGTACCGTTTGTGTTCACTAGTTGCGTTTACGCCGGTTCAAAATTTCGTTAGAAGGTAATACTTTCATTAATTTTTTTTTTAAATGATGTCTATTTTTTTTTTTTTTTTGCGAATTTTTATCCCGTCGAATTAATTACGTTATAAAGTGCTATAGAGAGAAATGAAATTTAACGATTATGAGAGAGTTAACTTAATAAAGATGTAGGGTGTTAAAAAAAAGGTGTATTTTTTTACGGTAGGTTATAATTCAAACAATTCCATCAGAGCAAAGAAAGAGAGAAAAACATTCTTACTATATTCCGTTCACGATAGGTTTTTACCTGTATGACAGTTCGAAAATTATATGTCTAGGTTTTGGGTTGCCAACACTTGTAAAAGATCACAGTTTTGTTTATAAATGTAGAGCTCTTTAATTATCTGGTGACCTGGTGGTCTAGGGGTAAGGTATCAGACTTCNCAGGCCACCACCGTGGTTCGGATTCCACGTTAAACTGTAGGTCCTTCATTTCATCTCACAATCACCCTACCATTACACATTAGCGTAAGTGCGTATAACCCGAATGGGTAGTAAGACGCGGTGCTAATAATAATTTAATTACCTGTTATATATCACATTTAAAATAACGTTAACTTAAGTTTTCTCATACTATTTCATTTTTTTAAATAATTTATTTTTATCCAACTCGAAACAATATTTTAAACATAATTAAAAGTACTTATTTTTCGTTTTGGAACGTTACTGATTTTGTGTAATATAGTGCACACATTAATACCTTTTAATACAGGCATCGTATTTACTTGGAAAAGAGAAAAAAAATTTCATTTTTTTACATAAAATAAATGATTTTATGATTATTTTGAAATATTTAACTGAATAAAATATTTTCATCAACTGCGTGTCTGCATCATTGTAAAAAACTTGTTTACCGTTATGTTCAATCAAATGGTTTAGATTCGTCAGTCGCCATTTTGAAGCTATGTTCGTTAGAAGTTTTTGTGAAAGTGATGTTAATATTTCTTTTAGGTGGAATAGAACTATAAATAAACTTTTTGTCTGCCCTCAAATAAATATATAAATAATATTGACCTAAATTACTGTGGTTAACTATCACATTCATATATTACCATCCGTTTTCATTACAGTCATCCAAAGTGATTGATGTCAGCTGTTGGCGTAGGGATATATTAGGGATTACTTCTAGTAACATTTCGAGCTGTCATCCAGGTAAACTTAGCTCGTGAATGACTTATATATGCAAAAGTTCATAGATATACGTTATTAAGTGTATACCTCACCAGCGTTCCCGTCGACAGTAGTGTAAGGCAGCCTTCACACCGGATGGTGCATAAAACATGCAACATTTTTCATGGAACATACAGCAAGAGGCATGTAACATGATTTGTCAAATAGGATGGCACATGGTTCGAGACAGAATTCAGCCGTAATGGATATATTATATATATATATATTAATATTATTACCGCGTTTTACTACCCGTTCGGGTTATACGCACTTACGCTAATGTGTAATGATAGGGTGATTGTGAGATGAAATGAAGGACCTACAGTTTAACGTGGGATCCGAACCACAGTGGAGGTCTGGCATTCCCCACATTCCAGCCGTAATGGGGTCGTCTGACGAAGAGGATCTGCTACTGTCTTTTGATCCTTACATTTTTTTATTAATAAACTATAATTTACCTGTGCAATTTTCTTTAAGTTTCTCTTGCACTTCTCTTGCTATTTCCTTCCACAGCTTGTCTATTACATGTGCCTTGGAATAATCCTTCCGTGTGTAATCATAAATTTCCGGATATTTTTCAATGATACTTACAAAAGCAATGATAAATTGTTGGTCATCTCGCATTGTGTGGTGAATGGAAAGAAAGTTCCCTACAGATTACCAACTCAACAACAACTAAATTCTTGCTGCCAGTGAAGCATGAAACAAAGAACCAGTCAACTCAATCACGGCGTGGCACGTGGAACATGCTTCATACAGCAATGTTCCATGCTCCATCCGGTCTGAAAAGGGATAATCTGTTAACAAGTGTTCAATCACCGATGGTGCATGGGTCATGTATTATGTGTGTGTTTCATCCGGTGTGAAGAGGGGGGTTTATTTTTCTCAGTTTTGGTTTGCCAATGACAGAAAGGTTGGGATTCGAATCTTGGCCAAGGTTACAATATTTTTTTTCACAAATGTTTTCCCACTTTCCCTCTATGTAAATGCTAGTAAATTTCCTCTAAATTCTACTTTACTCGTCCCTTCTACACTTTTGTAAATATATGTATAGCTCGGATGGCTAATAAGATGTGAAGAATGGTCTAGTCATTGTCTGGCATTTTGAAATATAATCCAAATCAACACTACAGTAAATTTGATATACCTATTCATTTGTAAATACTCTATGAATTATCCTTATTTTAATAATACTCTATTTCGCTTCGGTGGACGCATGGTCTAACGCACTAGTCTTGCAGTAGACTAGACTTCCGATGACGGAGAGATTAAGGTCCGAATTTTGGTTGTGTGTACTGAGGCTGTTTTTTCCCAAAATTGTTTTCACTCTCCCTCCATGTAGATCCGGGTAAAATTTCTCTAAATATACCCTTCCTAATCCCTAAAACCATTAGTGTAATTTTTAAATAAGCATATACCCCGAACGGGTAGTAAGACATGGTGCTAAAATATAAAAATACTACTCTTCACTGCACCATAACCTTATAAACAATTAAGTTAGCTTATTTCAACCGATAATAATAACACTTTTAAAAATGTATTTAAAAATTAATTAACAATAAAACTGGCATTGAATGTTTGAACATGGATTTTTATTCGTTCCCCAAAGTTATAATTTTATTCTCTTTTCGTCAATATGCAATACCTGTTTCTACAGCATTTTTTGATTATATATAAATGTTTATGTGTGTGTGTGTGTTACTTTAATATTAATGTTTATGGGGATGTACAAATAGTCCTAAGTTGGATAATAGTTTTTCATCAGAATATAGTATTTTATTCGTTGTTCATAGCAAACTCCAAGCGAGTTTTTTTTTTAAGTTCAAAGTTAAAAAAAAATACCCAGCTTTTCATTGATCATCTATACATCATTATTTGTCCTTAAATATTTTAAATATGATTGATATATTACACTTTATTTGATGACCTAAATCTAAAATTTGTTTTAGAGATGATGTTTATGTAAATTTAAACCCAAGTACACCAGAAAAAGTTTTTAGGTTTATCAAATCTTATAACATTTAAATTAAATATCAGTGATATATCATAATACGCATGAAAAGTTCTCTCTTCAGAGCTAGCTATTAGTTATCCTTTTATTACAAAATTAATATGTTTAGCTGAATATTAACTAGTGTTAGATTTAATAGATTATTAGTATTTACAATAGCTATTATAGCCTGCTTCAATGGCCGCTTGGTTTAAGACGTCACTCTTGTAATAAACTAAACTGCGAATGAACGGGAGATCACAGATCTAATCCCAGTCGGGTCTACTGAAGGTGGTTTTCCTCAATGGTTTCCCACTCTCACTCCACACACATGCCGGTACGCTTCTTCTCTATTCAACTTTCCTCCTCTAAAACTCATTAGCATGATTAGTACTTTTGCGTATAACTTGAACAGGTAGTATGATGCAGTGCTAAAAAAATGTTATGAACTGGCTTGGGTACAGTCGTTTAGAGTTCGATTTTTCTTTTTAATAAGTAGAACATATTCACTAAACATTGTCCAGCTAAGCACAATGTTTGTGATTACTTTATTATTTATTTTAACAAGTATTTTCCTATTTGTTAGGTAATTTCTGTACCATTCATATATTAATATTATCTCTAATACCAATTTTATAAAGTGATTTTAGTAAAATATCTTCATATAACGTATCAAATGCTTTCGAAATTTTAATAAATGCAATAGCTATGTGTTTGTTTTAATTTAATTTATCTAGCATTTCATTAGTTATTATTATTATTATTAGCTCCGCGTCTTACTACCCGTTCGGGTTATACGCACTTACGCTAATGTGTAATGGTAGGGTGATTATGAGATGAAATGAAGGACCTACAGTTTAGCGTGGAATCCGAACCACGGTGGCGGCCTGGCATTCCACACATTCACAAGATATCTTGTCAGAGGTGTAGGAAGGATTTGGAAATCAGATAAATCTGTGCCGGGACCGAGGATTGAACCCCGGCCGCCAGCACAGAAGTCTGACACCTTACCCCTAGACCACCAGGTCACCCCACTGTATAGTCCTGATATCATAAGTAATAATAATAATAGGCCTCAATAAATTCAATAGTAGAACAATAACAAATATGGGTGTAATCTTTTCAATTTAAATACAAATGGTAAATTTGCGGTTAAATGGATGATACTTCAGTCCAACGTCCAAAGAAAGTTTCTTTGAAATTAGGAGAGTCCTTGAACGGTGCCAAATATCTGGCGTCAGCTAAAATAATCTGAGCTTTACATTATTTCTTCTTTTTCTATTCAATGTCTCTAACCTATTGGTAAAATCAATCTGTTTACTGAAGTGAGGATATCATGTTCGATTGATTAACTGTGCGTTGAGGAATTCCTTTTCGTTGAGTGGTAAATTAAAGAGATAAGACTAGGTTGTTACGTTTGTGGTAAATAAAGTGCCTTATGTGTAGACCAGGGGTGGACAAACAGTCGATCTACTGGTTGATCGATTAAAAAATAAAGATTCAGATAAAGAAAATGTAAGAGAGGATTTGCACATTTTCCTCAAATCAACATCAGAAAATCCACATATCTAAGATGTCTGACTGATGACCATTTATTTACAATCCTGCCCTTGTTTATGACAGAGTAATTATGACATCTAATGCAACAAAAAATCTTAAGATTATGTGGTGACATGCATCAACTTCAAAGTCAAGTGTTTAATGAGAAAATACTTGTTTCAGGGAAATATGTACGATGTGGTTTAATGAAAAACTCGCTTTCAGTGAGTGAAAGGACAATAAGTTCTTATATGCAGTATGGTTTTACTATTAAAACACAAAATGAGCTGATAATTTGTTAGCAATGAAACAAACAATATAATCTTATGGTTTAGAAGTACAGTAAATCTCAAGAGATCTTTCTTCTCTAGAGTAGACCCCTAGATTGAAAAGTCTTGCCACTCCTGGTGTAGACTTATTAGCCGTTCAGTGGGAACATAGCGTTACCCAGGATACACCTGTGGAGGTTGTTTACGCATCATATCCACAAATGACATGTGATGATAGTGATTATGAAATTGTGGATCTGGTGTGGATCTTAACCTAACTTAAGTCTAATCAACCAAACTTTGGTAAACGTTGGGATCACTCCCCTTAAAGGAAAAATACTCTTGTTACCAGTCGGGAATCGAACCCGGGACTCCTAGTCAAGTAGTAAGATGCACTGACCACTACACCACGGGGCTGGTTGTTATTAACAATAATTGTATATTATGAAAGGTTTCAACGTTGACTTTGCACTAGGCTATTGCACTAGGACTACTTATAATTCCTTCCTTAAGTTATTGTGGAGGAACTCTACTACATCCAGTGATATATTTGAGTTCCAATAATCTAATTCCAGGGGATGGATTTTAACATTTACTTTGTAATGACTAATTACATTATTCCAGCACACAACTCACAAACTAACCTGGCATGAGACAAAACTCTTAATACCAAACCCTTATCTCTGACGATTAGCTAATAACTAATTGGATTGCTGGATGAGCCCTTATACATAAATTACATATTTGTATCAATATCCCATGGATTCGTTGACCTGGTGGTCTAGGGGTAGTGAGACAAACTTCTGTGCTGGGGTTCCGGGGTTCAATCCCCGGTCCCGGCACAGATTTATCTGATTACCAAACCCTTCCTTCACCTCTGACAAGACGTGTATTAATCACAATCTGTGAATGTGTGGAATGCCAGGCCTCCACCGTGGTTCGGATCCCACTTTAAACTGTGGGTCCTTCATTTCATCTCACAATCACCCTACCATTACACAGTATGCGTAAGTGCGTATAACCCGAACGGGTAGTAAGACGCGGTACTAATAATAATAATAATAATAATAATAATAATAATAATAATAATAACCCATGAAATAGAACCAAGGTCTCTAAAACAATTAATTGCCACCTTTGAATGTTATTTTAATAGAATTAATGTAAATTCATGTAAATCTTGTTTGGTTTGTATTTAATGTGCTGGATAGGTTATGATAAAAATCACAACTTGGTGTACATGTTTCATGAATGGTTTTATACCCTCCCTTAGCGAAAAAGATGGATGCGTTTACTCTAAATCCCCCTCTCTCATACCTACATCATTAGTGTAGTTAAACTCTGATAGGCTATAAGGGTAAAATAACGCGCTGAGAGAAATGTAGCACATATACCCGCAATACTGGGCATGCAGAACAAGGGTGTCAGTATTAGAGTCCCGGCTGGGTGTAAAGATATTTTATTCACTTCCTAGTTGATTATCCAATATCCCTTTACAAAAATAAGGCGCATCTACCACGTACACTAACATAGTGATTTCCTGATTTCTACCCCACTGGCGATAATAAATTGACGACAGTCCAGGAGAATAGGACACGGTGAAAGGGAAAAACAAACATATACCAGCCTTAGATGCCCTCGTGAAATCTTAAATTTAATAAGCACTCACATGAAATGCTCAGCTACATTAAGCTTACTTACTAACTATGGCATTAGGAACTCGAAAGTTCTTTGCCATACTAACAAAAGTACGCCACCTATCCCTATCTTGAGATAGTTATATCCAGTCCAACTCTTTACATCCTATCCCTACCTTCAGATAGTTATATCCAGTCCACCTAATTACACCCTATCTCTATCTTGAGCTAGCTCTATCCAGTTCACCTCATTACATACTATCTTTTTCAGGTCCATTCTAATTTCACTTTCCCATCTGAATCTAGGTCTTCCCAATGGTCTCTTCCCATTGGGTTTGCTAGTCGATACCTTGAACAAGGATCTAGATTCTCCCATTCGCGCTGCATGTCCCGTTCACCGTAATCTAAGAGATTAGGTTATTCTAACAATGTCTTATGGTTAGTACAGGGAATGTAACTCATAATTTTGTAACATGTTTTTGAACATCCTATATTTTTGCGTCATGTCACATTTCACACCCATAGAGAACAACTAGTATTTTTTTTCTTTTTTTCTATTGCTCAGCTAAGCTACATTAGAGCAAAATATTTCGTATGGAATAGGGGAAAAAATTAATAAAATTAAGAGCTAAACATTATTGGTATTATTACAAAAATATACTCTAGGAAATAAATGTAATGTTAAATTTGAAATTAATTTTCGTCCCTATATATTAGCAAATATCTCCTTAATATATTTAACGATGAATATTATTAAAATTATTGACATTGCCATCCAAGTATCCAATTTTGAATTTAAAAGCCTGAGTGAAACTGCTTAGAGTCGTCTTCCTTTAATAAAGAACAAAAGACGTGCTCTCTTTGAACTTTCAAGTATCTGAGTGAGATATACGTGTCTCTTTGTTTCACTTGAAAGTAAATCAATTTGGATTGAAACAAAAGGAGATTCCTGTTTTTTTTTAAAGGTAGGCATATTATCTTATTATCGAACAAAGGTTATTTTACAAAATAGCTTCTCGAAGATCAGTAGAACATGAATAATCCTTTTATGTCTACAATACTTGACTGACGTTGAGCTATAGTGATGGTGGTGTTGGTGGAAGGGGGGTAAAGGGATGGGAGGGGGAGGGGGGTTAGGATACGTGTGAACAGTAGAGGTATAATTTAAGAGCGTTCATCATAGTAGGCCCAACTCAGTTACCGGCTCGCGCGAGGTATAGGAGGAAAAGCAAGAAGCAAAGTTATCGAGCTATTATTATTATTATTATTATTATTATTAGCACCGCGTCTTACTATCCGTCCGGGTTATACAAACTTAGTCTAATGTGTAATGGTAGGGCGATTGTGAGATGAAATAGAGGACTTACAGTTTAACGTGGGATCCGAACCACGGTGGAGGCCTGGCTGTCATTACACACATTCACAAGTTCGGATTAATACACATCTTGTCAGAGGTGAAGGAAGGGTTTGGAAATAAGATAAATCCGACAGCACTCCTGATATTTTTCATAAGGATCAAACGAGCCAAGCTTTGAGCTACGCTATGATCGATAGAAATTAAGCGAAGGTAGTAGAATCATTTGTTGATTTAATTGAAACAAACGGTAAAATAAAACCACCGAGAATATTTAAATTATGATTTTGCTAAAATTAGGAAACGATGGAATCGGTATTAAAAATTTTAGAGGACAAGCATATGATAATGCTGATTTGATGGTTGGTCAACATACTGACGTTCAGAGACGCATCAAGAAACTTAATAGGAAAGCAGAATTTGTCACAAGTACAAATTCTGAGAATTGAATAATGACACATGGGCACGGGAATCGATTCCAGGTGTTATTTTTCAACTCTCAGAATATGATATATAGATGGAGAATTCCTCACTTAAAAGCATAAATAATAGTTTCGGCTATTTGATTCTTAAACAATTACAAATCACACGCTGAATTTGGCGGGTATTCGTGCAGCTTCGTTTGCTGCAAATTATATTACCTTTTTTGGGGGGGAGCTGGGGAGAGGTTTTACAAGTTTTTTCCCTTCCTTGACCCATCGCTGGGATATTCTGACTTCAGTCATTGGTCAAAGTGTCAAGCACGTGGTATAAACTCGATGGAGTGCAGGGAGGGAAGCTGTGAGTATTGTAATACACACTGTATATTCGAGAATCTTAAGTAACATTAGAACAGTTAACTTGTGACAAAGAAATTACCAGGTCAGATCCTGGCGCGCTGCTTGCTGCGTTACAATCGTTTCCCTTTCTGTGTTTTCTTGACCTTTGGGAATCCGTCCTTTTAGAAATTAACTACACATAGGCCTACCTCCAAATAAAAGGAGTAAACGTACAGCTATGTGATATAAAACTCGAGGCAAAAGGATTTTTAACTGAAAATAGGGATGAGCTATTTTACAATTCAATAGCCTATGCCAAATAAATTTATGATCTTGTGAGTCATGAAGCGTCAACATCAATGTAGAAAAGAAAACTGATGGCTGGTGAAGAATCCCTAGATGCTAAATTGGCATACGAAACTGAACTGAGTTGAGAAGAAAAATGTTTTCTTCGCTGGTCAGAGTGATCCAATAAATTACTCTCAGATCTAAACAGCTTCAAGTTCTTGCTGAAAAATATGCCTTTCTTATTCCGTTGAATCTTTTGAATGACAAATTCTAGTGTCAACTAAATAATGCCTACCAGTAAGATGACATTTATAAGCAAGAGTTCCTCGTTGAGAGAAAAAGACTTCAGAGTTTTATTGTTGTTGCTGCTGCTAATATGCAAGACGAAACAGAGACGTGGAAGGAAGATCTCTTGAACTTTTGCGATTTATTCAAAAATACGGTCTTGGGAACTCTCTTACAAATATTGTAATACCTCTACGAACTTTCCTCACAATTGATATTAGTGTTGCTGCCTGTTAATGGAGTTTTTATAAATTAAAATTGATCAGGAATTACTTAAGATACACAATTAGTACCTTGCCGTTAATAAATAGTTGCTGTTCTGTAGAAAATATGGCCCTAACAGACGAAATAGACTTCAATATTATCATAGACAATTTTTCTAACAGAAATGCAAGAAAAATAACATTGTAGAATGTTATAATTAAATGGTTCACTTCAGAAATAAGCAAGGTGTCTTATCCCCCCCCCCTCCCCCCCATACGTCGTGTTGACTTTTTGTCGATGTATGTTGTGTATAAGTCATTCACGAGCTACGTTTACCTGGATGACAGCTCGAAATGTTACTAGAAGTAATCCCTAATATATCCCTATGCCAACAGCTGACATCAATCACTTTGGATGACTGTAATGAAAACGGATGGTAATATATGAATGTGATAGTTAACCACAGTAATTTAGACCAATATTATTTATATATTTATTTGAGGTCAGACAAAAAGTTTATTTATAGTTCTATTCCACCTAAAAGAAATATTAACATCACTTTCACAAAAACTTCTAACGAACATAGCTTCAAAATGGCGACTGACGAATCTAAACCATTTGATTGAACATAACGGTAAACAAGTTTTTTACAATGATGCAGACACGCAGTTGATGAAAATATTTTATT
>CABFVZ010000771.1:192853-208585 GCA_902151445.1 Timema monikensis | reverse complement strand
TATTATTATTATTATTAGCACCGCGTCTTACTACCCGTTCGGGTTATACGCACTTACGCTAATGTGTAATGGTAGGGTGATTGTGAGATGAAATGAAGGACCTACAGTTTAACGTGGAATCCGAACCACGGTGGAGGCCTGGCATTCCTCACATTCACAAGATGTCTTGTCAGAGGTGAAGGAAGGGTTTGGTAATCAGATAAATCTGTGCCGGGACCGAGGATTGAACACCGGCCGCCAGCATAGAAGTCTGATACCTTACCCCTAGACCGCCAGGTCACCAGGTAATTAAAGAGCTCTACATTTATAAACAAAACTGTGATCTTTTACAAGTGTTGGCAACCCAAAACCTAGACATATAATTTTCGAACTGTCATCCAGGTAAAAACCTATCGTGAACGGAATATATTTAAAAGAGCGGAAAACTCAGGGACCACCCCGGGTGGCACAAACTCTAGCTACGCCACTAATTCTAAAATGGTCATAAACATCTTTTTAAATGCCATGTTGATCCAAATGTCATTTAATATTTTAACAATGTTCAGTATTAGGAACTTCAATTATTTTTCTATCTCCATTAATGTTTAATTAGAAATGATCCACGTGCAATAGTGTTCGCGTAAATTTACTATTTCGAACCGACTGTATCACAAAGTTGATGGGCATGTTATGCGCTCTCTTACTAATATATCGTCAAAATACTTTGTTTTTCTGACATTTCTTTTGGAAAATACTCAATCCATGCACTCGCGTCAAACATTAAAGTTCTAACGTCTGCAATTGCTTAGAAAGGACAAATCCAGTAAAACTTCGATAATCCGGACTAAATGGAGGTGAGATGGGAAGACAGTCTGGATTGCTGAAAGTAGAGATTAATGACAATAACACTAAGTGTGGTTTACAGATGGTTTTAAAAAGTTATTCAAAAATATGTTATCTGGTTTGTGGCAACACTCTCGCAATAGACTGAACCACTAATGACGGAGAGATTGAGGCTTGATTGTAGTGAACTCAATATTTATAGGGCAAGCTTATATTAGGATTTGCTTAACGTATTAATATATGTAAATTGTTTTAGTAGCTCTCATAACTGTCAAAAATGTTCCTTCCTATATAATTTGAACTTTCAGCAAAACTAATAACCAATTAATATCTATAGCCCTAAAACAAAAAAAATATATGCGAATACAATTATTTTATTTATTAAAAGTGTTTAACTCAACCCTTTCTAATCCGACTGTTTGGTCAGCACACGACTTACAAACAAACTTAAATCTAGAAAAAACGCAACACCCGGCCCTCGCCGTTAACTCAACACCGTGAAAGGGTAAACAATTAACCAATGATATTTTTTTCGAACATGCTAGGAATCGAACCCTTGACTCTTGACTCAGTAGACATACACGCTACTAACTGATCTAAGGTGTCGGTCTCAAATAAAAATAAACTTTGACAGAGCCAATGTTTGGTTGGGTCACACAACATTCCATTTACTGGCATTGGCTTTCTCCTGTGAAGAAGCAGCCTGGCAATACCGCCATCCACTCATCACTGACACGGCTAGCACGAGAGATACACACCGTATCGTTCATTATGTGTAGGGACGATCAGGAAATGACACGTCGCCCTAATCTGTGTCCTGGCAATGAAATGACCTAAGCCTTCATTATGACATAGACGAGAAGTGTTTATCCCTTCATCCATATCTCGAAACTTTTCAAACGAGATCACAAATATCAACTTGTGTGAAGAAACACTCGATGAACTGTCAGAATGGCTACTCTGTTAGAGAGTTGTCTTCGATATATTTACCTTGAGGCCTCATTATTCCGTGGATGAAGGATATTAGTTAATTTCCTACACACGCGTTATGGACCCCTCCTCTTTAATCCCCCACTAACCTCCTCACACATACACATTCTTCCATCAAGGTGAACGAATTTGGTATCTTCTCTGAGGTATAGTCGGATCACCTTCAGAGGAACTTTGTCTCACAGTTAAAAAGTCGCTACCCCAAATCGGTGGACACGTGGACTAAACGTCAGGATCATATAGTCTGTTTATACCATCATGGGGAGGAAGGGGTTCGAATTCCAGGTGGGTGTTCTTATAGTATGGCATCCCACTCTTCCTCTAGGACAATTTGGGCACATTTTCTCTATACATGACCTTGCCTTCCACATTAGGTTTAATATTTACATATATCCCAGTTGGGTGATAAGACGCAATGGAAAAGATGAACCAGTACAAACAGTTGCTCTATTTACTTACGTGTATTCATGTGCAAAGCAGTGTACTCTTCATATACCACTATTGGCAGTTATTGTGAATTCTACCAAACTTTTGTTATTGCTGACTCTTCTTCTTCTTATGTTTTATAATCTCTACTAAAGTGGTACTCAATAGGGACTCGCCATATTTGTATAAAACAAAAAGAGTATTTAAAAAACAATATAAACGAATTTAAAACTATTTTTGATGGAAGTAAAGTGTGCGTTAAGGTTGATGGGGCTTTGAGCGAATGGTTTGACATAGAACAGTCTCTTAGACATGGTTGTGTTATGTCTCCATGGTTGTTTAATGTAGTTATGGCTAAATGTATGAAGGATGCTTGTGAAGACGCGGTTTGTGTACATTTGGACAATATGAATGTGTTGTTATATGCAGATGATGCCGTATTAATGGCTGAGAAAGAAAGCGACTTGCAGAATACATTAAATCCTTTGAATGTACCACCAGACAGAATGGATCTTCGTGTGAATGTATCCAAAACTAAGGCATTGGTTTTTGATAAGGATGGATCAGGAAATGATTGTCAACTTAGTATAAATAGTAAACTGTTAGAACAAATTAATGATTTTGTGTTTCTGGGTAGAATGCTTTGTAAAAATTGAAGGATGGATGGTGAAGATCAACGGGTGAATTAATCTCGAAGAGTAGTTGGATGCATGTGGACTATTGAAAAGAATTAAGCAATCGAAAGAGGGACAGATGGCAGTATATAAAAGTGTGTTAGTACCAACATTATTTTATGAATGTGAGTCGTAAGTTTGTCAGGACAAACACAAGACCAAGATGAATGCAGTTAGAATGAGATATCTAAGAAATGTGGAAAAACTCGTATGGACAGATTCAGTAATAATGGGGGCTGAAGGAGTGCGGTTTGAAAGGGAATCCAATAGGTCAATGTGAAAGAAGTGTCTTACGGTGTTTTGAGTATAATGAGAGGATGAGTATGGATTGAGTGACGAAACAATATATGAAGGTAAAGTGTATGGAAGGGGTAGGCCATGTAAGACGTGCCTAATTATTGTAGATGAATATGTGAAAAAGAGAAACAGAGTTTTAAGAATAAAAGAGCTTGTATGACTTGGTGTATGGATGTTTTTGAAGTGAAGGAAAGATGCAAGGATAGGGAATTGTGAAGAAAGTTAATGCGGATGGATTAAGTGCGGAGTTTTTTTTTTAAATATATTCACAGTTTCTTGCCTAACCCGTAAGGGAATGGCTTGATTAGGTAGGTAGGTAGGTAGGTAGGTAGGTAGGTAGGTAGGTAGGGATGTATGTATATATGTATCTATGTTTATGACTATTATTAAAAATAAATATACTAAATAAAATGCTTCAATATTGCATATTAAATTCTTTTACTTTTATAGCTTAAATAAGGGCCGATATAAGCTATAACATAATCACAGAAAATCACAACTCCACCTTCATGCTACCATCCAAAATCCACGACATTTATTTTACTGTAGTAACATTTTCTAGTGAAAAAGTACTGTACAATAGTATACATATAGTAGCTTGGAAATAGCTTTAAGTACTCTAAAATTCATTTCCTGTCAAAAGATTATTCTATATCATACAAATTCAACAAACTCTTAACATTTAACATAGTTTCCTACTCGTACTAATACAATATTTCCCCAACACGTACTAATATTGCATGTACACCATTCGTTACAACACAATGCTCAATACAGCCACTCTTTGACCTGCTTCGGTGGCCCCATGGCATGAGCTCTATGGCAGGGGGGACCAAGCCTTATTTCTTCGGCGTGCCACGCACGACTTACTCTGATTAACTCGAGCTTACCAAGTAATATGTTGTTGACTTCTGAGTGAAGTAGGAAGAGTTCTTGTATTTATATATACGTAAGGTAAAATGTTAAAAGTAAAAAAATTAATATTGAAAACCAAACTTCTATTGGGAATAAATAATTGCATGTATCCATAATACACAATCCACCAATAATTTAATATTATTTTTTTAAATAATATGGATAACAAAGTGGTACAAAAGTAACATACTATAACTGTATAGTTAAGTTTTATTGATAACATTACAAGTAAAACACCCAAATACTTGAAGAAATCACAACTGTTTTTTTGTAAGAAAGAATTAAAATCAAAATAATAAAAAGCTCTAATTTATTAGTGAGACTCTTAGATCTATTTTTAATTCCCCTATTCATGTTTGTTTGGTTTGGTTTTCCGAGAAGCAAGAAGAACCAACAATAAAAGTGCCACTTAAAATATCTTCACCTGCAGCAAGTGGCACACGTGCCATGTGTTGGCCACACCTGTTCGGTGGCGTCCATCTCACAATATATTGGACTGCCTATGATCGGGGTTAGAATACAGGTCAGGTATACTAAATATATCCCCTCCCTACTCTTCTCTCCATGCAAATACGGGTGCAATTCCTCTTTATTTGACCCACCTGATCCCTTACATATTAGCATGATTAGTACAAATTAATGTAGGCTATACAAACCGAACGGGTAGTAAGACGTGATACCCGAAAAAAAAAATTGCAACGCTCTGTAACAGTTTTACATCAAGTAGTGATATAGGCCATTTTTACATGATATAGCCATTTGTAAAAAAAATAAACTTTATTTTTCCTTAATTAGCCAGCCACAACACAATGTCATTATTACACATGTGACGCTAGTGCAGAACCTCTGCTCTAAGAAATGCAAACAATTCCGACCATACTTTTAAAGTCACGCACACACCAGCGAACCGTACGCCGAACTGCGGGACGAACACTGTCACGTGGTAGGGGTGTTCGGTTCGCTGTTTTCCCGCTAGTATCGTCCAAACTTAAGGAGAATCATACGTATCAACAAGAATCGGCAGATACATATATTTGCATCCATTTTGCCTTAAAAAAGCAAAGTAAAAAATAAGATATTTGTGCAGAGATTTATTCTTTTATTAAAATTATGGTATATCGAATACTCAGATTTAATAAATATTTTTAAATAGTAATTACTTTTTATTCGATTTTATAAAATAAGTATTTAATTTTTTTATAATAATGGACTCCCCCCCACCCTACGGTTCCACCCCCCTCTGCCCCCTCTTCCCCGCCTGAAGATATTTTTTTCAATTTACCTTTTTAAATTCTTGAAACAATACTCAAGGAATCGTACAGCAAAGAGAAAGTGGTAGTTTTTTTTTTCTCATCTCTAGGCTGAAGTAAAATCTATGTTTGTCGAAATGTTCTCTTACCCGTCCACACTGTTTAAAAACGTTCGCACACCTCTCTTTGATGGTCTGTCGAAATACCGACATTGGGTGGATCGGGAAAATGGGTGCGGTTTTGTTGCAAGTTTGTTGGGATGTTACAACACTTTGCACGGTTTGGAGTTCGGTTTGCCGATGTGTATATGGCTTAACATAGTCAAATATTCATATCGAATATGGATATTTATTGATTTTTTTTTACTTACAGTAAATAGGTAATACACAAGGGTTAAGAGTAACCTTGTCTGGTCTGTTTTACTAATAACTGAGAGGTTGGAGTTTAAATCCTGACCGGGTGTACAGTCAAATACAAATAACCTGGATGGGTAGGGAGACGTGGTGAAGATATAAAAAAATTAATTACATCTTAATCCTAATTAATTAGTGCACAAAACTCCATTCACATTAATATAATAATGAAAGCAATAGTAGTTTTACCAAACATTATGTATCATTAGCGTAGTGAAATGTATTATTTTACGGTGCGATCTCATTAAAACGATGATATGGTTTTAACAAATTTAACAAATAAACAAGGTATTGTAAATTTGCTGAGAACAACAATCAATGCCATCTGTAGGTAGAAGTATAAAAAACACGGAAAAATGGCAATGATTTGACAGTTTTTATAAAAATTAATTTTCTTTGCCAATATATTTTTTTCCAGCAGAATCATGAGAGTATAATTTCCTTCACGTGGTGATATCAACACTACATATCAACTACTATATCAACATTTGTTGAGGATGTCGCATAATTTTATGACAACTTTTTTCTCTCCATTTAAAAAGTTTGTCATATAACGCCAATATACTAATTACATATAATCAACTGTTGACATCACCATGTGAAGAAAGTTAAATTTTAGGTTTCTATTGCAGCAATATTTTATTTTATTTATTTAGGCCTTTTTTTGAAAAATATAAAAAAACGTCCTTTTCTCACGTCCCCTATATTCCCATCTTGAGTTCACTCATCAGTAATATCAAGGAAATAAGAATGTGATAGCATCGGCTAGAGCCTTCAACGGCCACGCCCATAAATATAGTTGATTCATACTTACTTTGTCTTTTGTAGATATTTAAAAAGCTACAAAAATCAGTTCCATATTCACCAGATTCATAAATATATGTTTTGTTTCTTTTACAAGTGATGCCAATTTACGTTCCTTTTTCATTATATTAATGCATATTTAAGGAAGTATATGAATATGAAACTGTTTTAAATAATTTTTCGACTGACAGAAAAGGAAAATACTACCACGAATGAACTATAATCCCTAGTGGTATTCTTGCAGCCGTACTACATACATAATATGTTTGGCATAAGTCTATTATTGTTTTTATCACCGCATCTTACTACCCGTTCGGGTTTTACGCACTTACGCTAATATGTAATGGTAGGGTGATTGTGAGATGAAATGGAGGACCTACAGTTTAACGTGAAATCCGAACCACGGTGGCGGCCTGGCATTCCCCACATTCACAAGATGTCTTGTCAGAGGTGAAGGAAGGGTTTGGTAATCAGATGAATCTGTGCCGAGACTGAGGATTGAATCCCTGACCCCGGCACAGAGGTCTGACACCTTACCCCTAGACCATCAGGTCACCAAGAGTACAGGAGAGGGTAAAGGAAATTGAACCTAATTTGTGTGAAACACCACCCTGAATGCACCCGGCCCGGATTCGAACACCAACTTCCAGATATTCAACAATTCAGTCAATCATTATAGTTACACCTTAGACCGCAAGATCACCAATGAGTGTACACCTCAAGTTCATCAAAATATTTTGATTTTTCATTAATATCAATTATATCTATTGACAATTTTATCATTTGACGATTTTTAAATATATGTAATTTAATTTAAGTTTTGAAGCATGGCTATAATATTATGTGTAAATATCAGTCATGGCTTTTGAATATTCATTTCAACTTTTATATTCCACTTTTAATAATAAAGCAGAGGTTTCCATGATCGATTTACTGTTTTTATAATAGGATTACTCTTATTAAACATCAAAATTTATATTAATTCCATCTAATCTATCATAAATGCATATCTAAGAACGCCGTTCCCTTACGGGGTAGGAAAGAAACTGTGAATTTAGCTAATAAAACAACTCCGTAATTAACCTATCCCCACTAACCTTCTACACACTTCCTATCCTTGCATAATACCTTCGCTTTAACAACATTTATCATTATATATAATATAGTCATATATATTATATTGACAAAAGAAACGTCAAATATTTAATTAAAACCATCTGCTCTACCATTATATTAAAATTTTAATTCTCAATATTATGTTTTATTTATTGTTAATTATAATACCTATTGGATTAGTTTGAATAACCTATTGTTTTGCTCGAGGCGAATCTGAATTAGTTTTAGGGTTTTACATTGAACATGGAGAGGGAGTATTTGATTATTGTTGTTATTATTATTATTATTATTATTACTGTGTACGTACACGAGAATCTTATTTAAAAGAAGAAAACTGTTGTAAGGGGGTTATGGAGGCTAATAAAGGGGCGTAAGAAATTTAGAAACGACTAAGTAAGGAAATGCCTTGGAAAAAAAGTAAAGCAGTCCCCAAAGGTTTTAATATAAATGTTGACGTTTAGTGAGAGTAGGATCAAACATAAAATGTATAGCCTATGTGTAATTATTAAGACTTATACAAGTTGAGTATAAACTAGATTTCTTTTCCTTTTAGCGGTCGCCCCTCCCACTTCATAATATAGCTTCGCAAGTCATTCTCGAGTTACATATTTTAATACCTAGAAATATTAATTACTGAAGGTAAAATCAATTTTTTGTCAGGCTAAATTATTTAGTTTAAAGATAAAGTCTATTTGTTTTTTTTTCCTTTAAAATAGAATGATAGAATTCGCCTTACTTTTCTATAAAAAAAATTAATAAATAAATAAAAACAAAGATTAAAATCAAGATAAGGCTTTCGATTTGAAAATGTGACTCTTTTAGTGTGTTTTTTTTCAATTATCGTTTTGTTTGCTGTGTTTAATTTCCTGAAATTAATTTATAAAATATAGGATGACAAAATTTTATTAGCACGTCACCGAACATTCATGGATTTTTTTTTCTTGATTTTCATAAATGCTGAAAATCATTAAACAAATATTTCGAAACTTTTTTTTTTACCAGATATTGAACTAATAAACAGAGTAAGTACTTACCTACGTGTAGCTGTGTGTCGTGTATAAGAGCGAGATAGAGTGAGACAAGGAGAGCAAAGATGAAGAAGAAAGAAGATGTGTTCATACGGCGTTCTCCGAGTCACGCTCAAGTGTTGGGGTGTTATTCCCCCCCACACACACTTTCCCCTTCCAAAATGGTCGGTTGTAGTTTTGTTAAATTGGACGGGTCGGAAGAGAAAGAGACGTCGATGTTGGGGGTCCAGGCGTCCGTGTTTCGTCGCGGTCTACACGATACTAGACGCGCAACGCCGCCGCACTCTGGAGAAGAGGGGGGGGGGGAGGAACACAGCAGACGCTACCATCTGCTGCCGCAAAGCGCCTGTGCGTGATGGCGGCGCCACCTGTGAGGTAAGGGAAAGGAGAGGGGACGATGATAATTGGAGGGGTGGGAGTGGTAAGTAGTGACTACCCCAACGGGCTGAAATAAGGTTATTTTCGCTAGTACCCGCTTGGTCTAAGGCGTGACTCTCGAAATAGACTAAACTGCCGATGGTGGGTCAATAAGACTTCAAACAATGATACAATGGATTGAGGTGGACTTGATAGAACTTGCTCAAGATAGGGATAGGATATATTGAGGTAGACTGGATAGAGATAGCTCAAGATAAGGATAAGATGTATTGAGGTAGACTGGATAGAGCTCGCTCAAGATAAGGATAAGATGTATTGAGGTAGACTGGATAGAGCTCGCTCAAGATAAGGATAAGATGTATTGAGGTAGACTGGATAGAGCTCGCTCAAGATAAGGATAAGATGTATTGAGGTAGACTGGATAGAACTAGCTCAAGATAAAGATAGGTTGTGATGAGGTGGACTGGATAGAACTAGCTTAAGATAGGGATAGGGTATATTGAGGTAGACTGGATAGAAATAGCTCAAGATAAGGATAGGTTGTGATGAGGTGGACTGGATATAGCTAGCTTAAGATAGGGATAGGGTGTAATGAGGTAGACTTGATAGAACTAGCTCAAGATAGGAATAGGGTATATTGAGGTAGACTGGATAGAACTATCTCAAGATAGGGATAGGGTATATTGAGGTAGACTGGATATAACTAGCTCAAGATAAATATAGGTTGTGATGAGGTGGACTGGATAGAACTAGCTTAAGATAGGGATAGGGTATATTGAGGTAGACTGGATAGAACTAGCTCAAGATAAGGATAGGTTGTGATGAGGTGGACTGGATATATCTAGCTTAAGATAGGGATAGGGTGTAGTGAGGTAGACATGATAGAACTAGCTCAAGATAAGGATAGGTTGTGATGAGGTGGACTGGATGGTACTAGCTCAAGATAGGGATAGGGTGTAATTATGTGGACTGGATAGAACTATCTCAAGATAGAAATAAGTAGCGTACTTTAGTAAGTGTGGTAATGAAAGTTCGAATTCCTAATACCATAAAGCGAGTAAGCAAATCTATTTTACCTTAGACCTGCAATTTTAAATAAATTACCTTTATCTAAATACTTTTTTTAAATTTATGAATCCTGGCATTTTTAATGTGTTTGCTAATTGAAGTAGCATTTAATATCTAAAAGATTAAATAAACTCTCCAATTTTGAGGAGGGACACATTATTTCCAACTTTGGGGTGATACAAATATTATTTCCAAATCTGGGGAAGAAGACATTATTTTCAGATTTGGGAGACAAATAATATTAATTTGATTATATATGTTATTAGTCTACTTGTAGAACATACATTTAATCTAATATAAAATCAGCCTATGATCGATAAATAGGACCTACATCTTAGACACAAGGGGATGGCCTAGCTAACCACTTGTGTTGGGAAAAAGGTCGAGAAAGAGAATTGATCGAAATGTTTCCTGACGAATCGTCACAGGAGTTTCACTCTAAGATGGACGTTCTTTCAAAAGAATTGAAGTTTTTATCCTGAATTTCGAAAAACCAATTATATAAGCGGTAAGAACAAGACGAGGAAAGTTTTGAGAAGGTGGGGGCTTTGTTTAGTATTGTCATCACGTATTTGTCTCGTTTCCGGACAAAAAAAAAATTAAAAAATAAAAATAAAAGTGAGTAAATGGCACGGTTGTGTGACTCCATGAAAACAATACTGCTGTCCTTTGATCTCCATTTATATATAAGAACAGGACCTAAAACTGTCGACGAAAGTTTGGTACGATTTAATTAAATCGAAAGTTGGCACTCACTCTGTATAATTTGGGTATATCCCTAGGGCCTTTTTACTGTTTAGAGTTGTTTGAAAAAGTAATTCAATTCTTAAGAAAGAATATAGAATACATCAAATAGAGTAAATTAGATGTGTTTTTTTTTATAGGATCTGTACTATTGTTATTTATTATTATTTATTAGTACCGTGTCTTACTACCCGTTCGGGTTATACGCACTTACGCTAATGTGTAATGGTAGGGTGATTGTGAGAGGAAATAGAAGACCTATAGTTTAACATGGAATCCGAACCACGGTGGAGGCCTGGCTTTTCTCACATTCACAAGCTGTGATTAATACACGTCTTGTCAGAGGTGAAGGAAGGGTTTGACAATCAAATAAATCTGTGACGGGACCGAGGATTGAGTCCCGGACCCTCAACATGGAAGTCTGACACCTTACCCCTATATCACCAGGTCACCAATAGAATCTATACTAATACAGCTATAAATGTCATATGATAGAGGGTGTCGTGAATAATTATAAATTCTAAAAAAATAAATTATTTTTCTTATCACCGCATCTTACCACCCGTTTAGACTATACACAAATGAACTAATTACGATAATTTCTTTGGTATGACAAGAGTTCAATCCAAAGGAAAAGTACTCTTATTTCAATAGAGATATACCTTGTATATCTTAAAAAGCGAAGGCTTAAGTTTGCTATTTAAAAACTTCTTTATAGCAAACGAATGCCTCATTTATATTAATTAATAGAAAATAAAAATTACACTATCTCAAACATAAAAAAAACACTGTATTTAAATGATTGGATTCAAATCGAGTTCAAAGTAAAAGTTGTGGATGAATGTGTGAAAAAAAAAATATTAAGAATTTTAAGAATAAAAGAGCATACATGACTGTGTATGGATGTTGTTGAAGCGAAGGGAGCATGCAAGGATAGGGAAGTGTGAAGAAAGTTAGTGAAGGAACGGCGTGATTAGGTATGTATATATGTATGTGTGTATTAAAAAGGTGGGAAACAAAATAACACTATTATTGTAATTTTTAAAATTTATATCAGACATGATTTTGTGCACCGGAATTATTAGGTTTAAAAAAAATCTTACCAGCTTTTCAAAGGTTTACTAAATAGAAAAATGTTATATCAGGTCAGATTTTTCAAAAATTAACAACATAGCTGTAAAGCTCTTTCTATTCCTTTTTTTAATTTATTTCTCAGGCGTATACAAGTTTTAAAAAATATTATTCATTTTTAATATGTATAAACAGTAAAATATATCCCAAAAATGGTGCATTTGCTTCTTTAGACATTCTTATGAATCATAAAAAAAGCTACATTTAGATACTAGTAGTAATTAGAAAGATACAAAAACTCTTTTGGAATATCTGTAATAACTATCATATTCTGGACCAATTAAAAAGTAACACAATCTATTTTTTTAATTTATTTTAATTTATTCTAGGTATCTAGCTTGCACTTTCTGAACCGATTGATTATATAAGCACACGAATTATAGACTAACTTAAATCTAAAACAGAGACAACACCCACCCCCGACCGTTAATTCATCATTGGGAAAGGCGAAACCCACATTTCACCATGGATACATTTTTCGACCAGGCCAGGAATCGAACCCGGATCCTTTAGTTCAATAGACAGACACGCTACTGACTGAGCTAAGGTGTTGAACCCATCATGTATTATACATGTGCCAGTAAATTAATAAAAATCACTACTAAATAGCGCCAAAGTCATTACGTGGTTGTTAAAAATAGGGGCTGTAATCGCTTTTTTGCATCTTATAACTCATTTAATAATGTATGAGAAAGTAAGATTATCTTCTTTTGGTACTGCATCTTTTTACCACCTCATCTTACTATCCATTTGGGTTATCCACTTATGATTTTAGGTTTTAGTATGATTTTATTTATAGGAAGTGTACCCACATTTGCATGGTGGGAGAGCGGTAAACAATTTTTGGAAAAACCTCCCTCAGTCTACCCGACCGAGATTAGAACCTGTATCTCCCCGTAATTGCCAGTCTAATCTACAGTTAGAGTAACGCGTTAGATCATGCGGCCACCGAAGTGGGTTACTACATCCTACTACCCCTCCCCTCCGGGCTATCCACATATTTACACTAATAGGGTAAGGATGAGGAATCTACAACTTTAGAGGAAATGTACTCGCGGGGAGGAAGATCGAAAAATAATTTAGTAAATAAACATTCTAAATACACTCAACCGGGATTCTAACCCCTATCTACAAGTCATCAGTAATCTAGTCCATCGCGAGAGTGAAGCCTTGGACAATTCGACCACCAAAGCGGGTGGTAAGAAATAATTTATCAAAGACTAGAATTTAATGTTGGTTCATACCAACTCAAAACAGTTTATTAGGCTGCTAAATACAGATGCAGACTCTGGGCTAATTTAATTTACATCCCTAATGTCTGCTATACAAGATTTTATCATTCATTATTAAGGGCATGCTTCATCAGATGAGCTTCATTTTCACATGTAATTTGATTAAAAATTAATTTGAAACTAATTTCAGAAAGAAACAACGCATAATATAATACTGATAATACATGACTTTGATATAAAATCGTTTCTCTCTTTAGTAGAATAAAATATTACCTAAATTAAATATATGTATTTTTACACCACGTCCTACCACGCGTTTGGACTATGCTCATATCTACTAATTACGCTAATGGTTTTAAGGATTAGGAAGGTCATATTTAGAGAAAGTTTACCCGCATTTGCGCGGAGAGAGAGAAATAGTGGTATACCATTTTAGGAAAACCACTCTAAGTACACCCGACCGAGATTCGAATTATTATTATATTGTGCGTATAACCCGAACGGGTAGTAAGACGCGGTGCTAATAATAATAATAATAATAATAATATATTTATTACACTAATTTCTTGGCGATTAGGAAGGTATAATTGAGATTAAGTGCACCCGCACTTGCGTGGAAGGAGAGTAGAAAAGACATTTAGGAAAAAAAAAAACTCAGTGTACCTTACCATGATCGAACCCCGATCTCCACATCTTTTGCAGTCTAGTCCAACATGCAAGTAGGGCGTTGGACTACGCGGCCACCGAAGCGGGTTGTAGTCATGACTAAAAGTTTGTGTTTTGCTCCAGTTGTTACGTTGTGTTACACAAATCCTGATCACACACTAGTTGCATCAAAATTAAGTGAACGTAACGTTACGTTAAGTTACGTTACGTGAATGCTAAGTTGGTCGTGATCCCGGAATAAGGATGAGCCTACACATTATGAAGACATTTATAACTCATCGAGCCTAACCTGCTTCCAGCCTTTATAAAGTCACAAACAGTTTTTCTAATCTTTCAATAAAGCAGGTATACCCTTCCTTCACCTCTGACAAGACATCTTGTGAATGTGGGGAATGCCAGGCCGCCACCGTGGTTCGGATTCCACGTTAAACTGTAGGTCCTTCATTTCATCTCACAATCACCTTACCATTACACATTAGCGTAAGTGCGTATAACCCGAACGGGTAGTAAGACGCGGTGCTAATAATAATAATAATAATAATAATAATAATAATAATAATAATAATAAAGAAGGTAATTAAGTTAACTAGAGATATCTTCGCAACCGTAGATAATCAAATGAAAGTCGAGTTTAACGTACATTCAGTGCAGTCGATTTATCTCACAGTAGTTACAGGTTAAGAGTTTAAACGGTAGTGGTCAGTCAATTCACGATGTGTTCAACCAAGGGATGTGAAAAAAGTATCGATACTTCACTAATATCGATATTTTCCTTTCAATAGTAGGATTTTATTTAATCTGTATTTTTTTGCCCGATACTTTTACTGATATTATCCCTCACACTCTGGTATCGGATCGGTATCGAAAGAAACAACTTTTTTGTCATCTTCACTCATGTTTGGAATTAAATGTTTACTAGAGTGGACTGTGGAGGAAGAACAATTTACACTATTTCTCATTTCTCACTCATTTTGGAATGACTAGCAAGAAGCGACTCTAGCATTCAATCTAGTTTCTCTCGTCCTAATTAATAGCTGTTCTTTCATCTTTATTTATCAATACAGCCTGATACCTGACGGGGCGGGTAGCGACCAGTCTACTGCCTCTTCCTTTATCAATGAGCACGGTCATCGCAAACTAAACTAAACATGATTTTGTATTCAACCCAAGGGTGCCACAAGCAGATGAAGCAGAAAAGTTTATCTAAGTTTCGATAGAAATACTTAGTGTTATCGATACTTTTCTTTCGATACTCTTAAGGTAACTATATTTTTCATCTGATATTTTTAATGAGTACAGTATCGATAATTTTCTTCGATATCACATCGCTAGCTCCACCCTTTTTAAAATATTTCACCATGTAGTCGAGATTCAGGTTACACTAGAGATGTGAGACGGGAAATGTCCAATTATTATTTCTGTAAAATAATTTCAACTGATTAAATGGAACTAAAGTAAATGCAAGACTAGACTTTCGATAACAGGGAGATCCATGTTCGATCCTGGTTGGGAGCACCGAGGGTGGTTTTTCCCTAAAAAGTTTTCCACTCTCACGGGTGCAATTCCTCTAAATTCAACCTTCCTCATCCCTAGCACATTATTGTAACTAGTACTTAGGCGTAAAACCCGGACGGATAATAAGACGCGGTACTGAAAAATAAGTAGTAAAGAAACAAATGTCCTTTGTCAACCCATTATGTTCGTAAATAATACTAGATTTTTTTTATCATCAATAAGTTATTTAGAATAATTTAAAGGTTGGTTCAACATTTATACCC
>CABFVZ010000771.1:130742-165054 GCA_902151445.1 Timema monikensis | reverse complement strand
CCCCCCCCCCACACACACATTTTGTTGAAAACAATATCACAAAATATCAAACAACTTCTTAAATAATGGGAGATTTATAAACGTCTCAGTGCTCTACTATGCAACACACTTAAGTGTATTTGACATTACTGACTCTCATTCGTGGGCACGAGGGCTAAGGCATCAACGTCTTCTTGTCTGGTTTCCCACATGGGGGAGATTGAGGAATGAATCTCTGACAGCTTTACCAAGGATGGTTTTCTCTACAATGTTTTCTATCCTCCCTCCACACAAATGTGAGTACACTTTCTCTGAATTTTATCTTCCTCATCCCTACCCCTTTGATTTTAATATGTATGTTTCCCGAATGACTAGTAAAACATGGCGAACAAATTATTTTAAATAAAATTACGTGTAGGATTTATTAGATAAAACGCCCAAGTTATAATAAATAAAAATCCCTAATTGCTCGTTGTATTGACAATATCGAACGATATAACTTAATTTCACAAGTTCATTTTATAAACAGTCTTTAAGTTGGGAGGGAAGGGGGCGCAAGATAAAGCCAGTGTTTTTGCAGCTTTTATGGCAAAACCTTTTTTTACTAAGATGAATAAAATATTTCTCCAGTTTAAACATAGCATTTAATTTTCTTCACAAAATTTCTTGAATATCTATCAAGGGTGTTCTGGAATTTAACGACAACTTTTATCTTCATTTAAAAGGTTTATCATCTAATGTCGCTATTCTCATGACAGATATTCAAGGAATGTTGATATCAACATGTGAAGAAAATTAAAACTTAGGTTTGTACTGAAGCAATATTTTATTTATTTTGGCAAAAAAAAAAATATTTGCCATAAAAACTGCAAAAATAATTACCTTTTCTCACGTACCCTTGCATCTAACCTTAAACTTTAAACAATTCTGGAAGTTTACACAATTTACCTAGAATTTAAATAAAGCTTGTAAATCCATACCCCTGAATTCGGGTATCAAGATTAAAATATCATAGTGTATTTATTTCAAGAAAACTTTGATTAAAAGCCTTTTGGGAAATAACTAAATGTTTTGCACGCAAACTATTCTAATTATGAAAGTAAAATCATGGTATACACACAATACGTTGAATATGCAAGGTGTTCAAAAACTTCCTCTACAACTCTGTACCTAATTAAATATATACTAACTAACTAGCACACATATAATTACTAATAAGGAAATGTCGACACAGAAGACCAAAAGTCATATTTTAATTAGTGTTACACCCACTTCGGAGGCCGCATGGTCTAAGACGTGAATCTTGGTCGGGTGTGCTTAGGGTGTTTATTCCTAAATGGTTTTCCATGCAAATTCGGATACTCTTCTTCAAAATTATCCTCTTCATACCTAGCACATTAGCGTATGTATTATATAAGAGTATAGCCCAAAATGGTAGTAAGACACTGCGCTAAGACGAAAAAGTCCCCCTGGCTTAGAACCAGTTCAGGTTACACGCATATATTAACTACGCTAATGGGTTAGCTATTAGGAATGTAGAGTTATAAAATGTACCCACATTTGCGTGGAGGAGAGGTGAGGGACTAATTTAATTTAAAAACAAACTTCAGAAAAACCTACCTGGATTAGAAATCTGATCTCCTTGTAGCATGTTAAGACTCCTGTTTAACACGTACACTCAAAATACCATACATATTATTAAAACGATGAATACAAGAGCTAATAAATTCTAATAATGTGTGGCAGATATTAACTCATGGTGAGTTCATGTTGCCGGCAAACGCCCAAACATAAGGAAAATGCCCCAGCTGACTGTTGCTGGCGGAACAACAGAACGACATCTCACCCGCAGGCCTTGATTTCTGTTCGCCACGCAGTCTTTTAGCGCTAGTTGTCATTCGGCACATAGTTTTTGTCTAAGAGTTTGTAAAGTGGTTGAGGTTTTAGGCCCTTTCCATTTATATTATTGTATTAGTTTGCCATTGTTAACTTGTTAATATGATCAAGATACTTAAGTACTAAATTTATAATACAATATTGTTTTCCAGTCGTCTAGGCCTAAGCTCTATGTTAGGATCAAATTTTCTAATTATATTTAAGTGTAGGTTTTAATATTAATGATAAATTGTCTAAATCTTAATCATAGCTGTAAGCAATAGCTGTGTTAAATTTCAATTTATAACTTCATTTTTCGCTCTTTAACTTTTAAATCCAGTATTATTATTATTATTAGCACCCGCGTCTTACTACCCGTTCGGGTTATACGCACTTACGCTAATGTGTAATGGTAGGGTGATTGTGAGATGAAATGAAGGACCTACAGTTTAACGTGGAATCCGAACCACCGTGGAGGCCTGGCATTTAAATCCAGTAGTTTTCATTTTTGTACAGTTCTTGTTGGAATATTGGCTTCATCTAAATTTATTATTTTTACTTTTCCCTTTCAAGTATCGTGCTAGATTATTTATCTGTACCCGGAAGCTGTGAGATGCACGTGTGGCTTGCACGTGTGGCCTGACAGTGGAAAGAGGAGTTTTGGCGCGGACTCCTGGCCAATCAGCACATTCGATTTAGCGTCTGTGTTTGACCCTATGTGGAAGGGAAGCGTCAGACGCGACACTGGCCGGTTAGTACGCAAACAGATAAGGAGCTGGTTTCATAGTCAAATTTAGTACGCCTCAAGTGCGGCGATACACTAAGTACATGACGACACCTACCTTAACAAGAATGGAATGGGCCATTCTCGCATTGGAAACTGGCCCATTCCATTGTGGTTTAGGTAGGTGTCGTCATGTACTTAGTGTATCGCCTCACTTGAGGCGTACTAAATTTGACTATGAAACTGTCCCTGTATTCAAAAAGTTATTTTCGTAACGTGGGCAGATAGGGTTTCGAGATGGGTGGAAAGTGATGTAGACCAGGTGGCTAAATCACCACTAACTTGAATAATTATCCATATTCATGTACTAAGTAATTTATTTCTCTACATTAAGTAACCAGTGATACAAAATGTCTAATATTTATTTCAAATAAAACTTCAAATTCTACTCTAAATTTATACTTATTTGATCGGCGCTTTTCTCCACCACCACCATTAATTTACTAACCCCAAGATGCTCTACTAAAACACTGGCTGCTGCGGACCCATAATACACAAGAAGCTGAGAAGAAGATAGAGTGAGTCGATTGGTTACAAGTTTCTAACTTGTTTTTCTATGCCCATAAGGCATAGTTTTCTATATTAGTCTTATTATTCCTTTTCAATGTCCATAGGACATGGTATTTTGTGTTAGAGTTTTTGACTTCCTTTTACATACCCAAAGGCATAGTTTAAAATGATTAGCTTAGTGCTCTAATTATATAGGTCCTTAGGACGTGATTTATTATGGCAGTGTTTCTGACTTCTTTTTCTATGTCCATAAGACATGATATTATTTACAAGAAAAACGGTCATGACTCCCTAAATTGTATGGCAATGCTTAGAATCACTTAATGGTGGAAATAAGTATATCTAACGCTTTGTTCAATGATGTAATTAGGTCTGTGACTGATACCAGTCCCTATTTTTTCTCTTTAGATTACCTATTTTCGGTGCACAACCTGTGGGATCACTACAAGTTTTTAGTAGTGGCCCACAGGGATAGTGTTTAGTCTCCGGCCCTTTTCTGACGCCGTTTGTATTAGTTAATAAAATAATTGTTTTGCACTAGTTTTAGTGTGTCTCAGATAGAGTGTATATATATATATATATATATATATATAGATGTATATATATTATTGAATGTCCAGGTAGTACTAGTTAGGAATTGACCAGCCATAGTATTAAACAGCCTAGATTCCTGATAACTCACCATTTAAAATTTGTAAAATTACGTTTCCTCTTCTACGACATTAATCTTTGTGTTACGTAACTCTCCATTGAGTTAACTTATGCTCGCTAGATCATTTAACTACCATCGTAGTAACTCTTTAAAATTAACACTTATTAGAAATTGATATTATTAACTATTATTTAACTATAATTGTCCCTTTCAGGTTTAAGTATAGCATTTGCTAGGCTGGATAGCTATGTATTGGAGCTTAACCTTAAATTAATTATTGTTTCAATTTAAATTGCCGTTGTGTTGAGGCAGACGCATCTTCGTATCAGAATGTGCTTTAGTTATAATTTGAAGAGTTACTAGGCTCAGCAATCAACATTTGACTCAACTTTACTTGTGTTGATTACTAGTAGGCTAACCTAATTGTTTAGTGCAATTTCTCCCTGTTGGGATGTATACGTCTATGGTAACTGATTTAACTTCTCTTATTTGATAAAGGACTGTTTAATCTAAGATCTAACTAAGCCGTCTGTAACACTATTGACTTGTTTACATTTAAATAAACTGATTTGTTAAACGTGTATATTTCTCTTGTGTATCTTTTTCTCAAGCCTTCAGTATTATATTATTGTAATTATAATCGTTACTTCTACATGATAGGAGAAGAGAGGATTCAAATCTTAAAATGAATAAACAGATTGTTTTTTACCCGTATTCAATTGGCCATAGTTGTAAAGTGCCTTTCAACATTTAGGGGGGGGGGGAAGGTCTATAGTTTGATAGACCTCAATGCTAGTTTTATTCAATGTGCACTTAGTGAAAACTACAAGCAATACACCGCCTTTGTTACCCCTCGGAGATGTTATGAGTATAATAGAGCTCCCTTTGGGATAAGTTATGGTGGAGCGGCACTTAGCCGAGTGTTAGATCATATTTTATCGGACTTCAAATTCAAATTTGCATTCAATTATTTAGAAGAACATAATGAACATGTCAAATTGGTTCTCCAGCGTCTTCGAGAGGCTGGTCTCACTCACTGTTATTATTATTATCACCGCGTCTTACTAACCGTTCAGGTTATACGCACTTACACTAATGTGTAATGGTAGGGTGATTGTGAGATGAAATGGAGGATCTACAGTTTAACGTGGGATCCGAACCACGGTGGAGGCTTGTCATTCTACACATTCACAAGTCGTGTGATTAATATACGTCTTGCCAGAGGTGAAGGAGGGGTTTGGTAATCAGATAAATCTGTGCCGGGACCGAGGATTGAACCCCGGACCTCAGCACAGAAGTCTTGACACCTTACGCCTAGACCTCCAGGTCTACGTCTCACTGCTAATCCTGATAAAGTGATGGGGGGCACTGATTGTATAAAGTATTTAGGGTATGTGATTTATAAGGGTGGACCCTTAATCTATTAGGCCCATTGTTGACGTTACAGTCCCAAAAACATTTGAAACATGTTCAACGTTTTGTGGGATGTGTGCATATTATTCTAGGTTCATTCAATCCTTTTCTGAGTTGGCTGCCTCGTTAAATCTTCTAAAAAAGAAAGGAGTACAGTTTGTGTGGGAAGACAATCAAAATAAAGCCTTTTTTAAACCTAAGCAAAATCTGGTGTCCCCTAAAGTACTTAGAATGCCTCACTTTTCGTTGACCTTTGAACTTAAGGTGGACGCCTCGTCCTATGCCCTTGGGGCTGTTCTTTCTCAAAGACACCCAGAAAGTTTACTTCCGGTAGCATTCGCCAGTAACTCTCTTACTAATGCACAGAAGAGGTACAGTGCCTATGAAAGGGAATGTCTCGAATGCTTATTCAATATCGAGAAGTTTGCCAATTATCTTGAACATCGTTAAGTTCTTTCTACCGACAACAGAGCCTTGTCGTGGATGTTCAGTCACTCAAATAAGTTAGGGAAAATTGTCCGTTGGGTTTTGGAGTTATCTCAGTTCATCTCCATCACTGACAATCCAGTCTAACACGAGAGTGACGCGTTTAATTATTGTGAAGGTGACCTGGCGGTCTAGGGGTAAGGTGTCGGACTTCTGTGCTGTGGTCAGGGGTTCAATACTCGGTCCAGGCACAGATTTATCTGACTACCAAACCCTTCCTTCACCTCTGACAAGACGTGTATTAATCACAACCTGTGAATGTGGGGAATGCCAGGCCTCCACCGTGGTTCGGATTCCACGTTAAACTGTAGGTCCTCCATTTCATCTCACAATCACCCTAGCATTACACATTAGCGTAAGTGCGTATAGCCCGAACGGGTAGTAAGACGCGGTGCTAATAATAATAATAATTATTATTATTGTGAACATCAATTTTGGTAAGTTTGACTCTGAATGGGAGGAAATATTACAGTTCCGTCAAGACTTTATGGGCTTTAAACAGCCCACAAGTCACACCTAGGCGAGGCATCAAACTGTATATTTTTATTCAATTAACCATATTATGTGGCGCTGTGGGTATAGATAGAACCTACTAGTTCAACGTTCCATTCGACCTTAACTCAGTCGGTATCGTGTCTGCCTATTGGGCTAAGGGACCCGGATTCGATTCCCGATATGGGCAAAATAATGTATCATTGGCGAAATGTGGATTTACCATTTCACAATCATAAATTAATGGCTGGGCACTGGATGTTGTGCTTGTCCAAGTCTTAAGATAGATTATAAGGCATTTGAATTCATGACAGGCCTAGCAAACCGGTAGTGAAAAGTGTATGGCTGTATTAAAAAACTGACACAGACCGGAAACAGTAATGAATGTAAGATAAAGAAAAGTTCAACGTTCCCTCAATTTAACCTGAAAGATAGCATTCTTACCTATATGGGTTACACTATTGTGCATAATATAAGATGGGGCCTTAGTATATACTTTGAAGAGGCTGAACGTATTGTACAAATATTCTAACAGTTCTGCTAAGAGAACCTTCATTTCTGCGAAGTGGTCGATTAAGCCGATTATTTTTTATTATTTTTCGTTTATCCAACACCTCTTCTTACCAAATAATGAAGATCATCCAGAAGATTTTATCCACGTACTTTGGTTCCTCCATTAACGATGAAAAACGTTGTTGAAATAACTATTTTCTGAAGATGGCTCCGTTAAGGTTGAACCGCGGTGGAACTTTATGTCGGCGATAAAGGTATATCTTTTGTAAGATGTGACGTAACAAATCAAGTCATAGTAAGCTTTTTTTAATATCTTGGTGAAAAACTACATCAAATAAAAACTAAAATATAAATTTTGGCATAAATCACCCATTTTAATACAATTATTACTTAACGGCTAAATATGTGGACTACCCACCTTCAGGGACCGAACAGTGTAAGGCATTGTGTTAGACTGGCCTTCTGATAATGAGGAAATTAGGGTTCAAATCCCGATTAGGTCTACTGAGGGTGATTTTTCCTCAATGGTTTTATACCCTCCTTTCATGTATATGTGGGTACATTATCTCTAAAATGTTTCCTTCCTCATCCCTATTAAAGTAAATACTATGCGTATAGCCTGCGATGTAAAAAAAATGTGAGCCAGAGATGAGAAGGATGGTTCAAAGTAAATGCAACTGAATTAGCGTGGAAAGGAAATAAGAAAGTCCCATCATTAAATATTATTAACCAGGCCAAGATTCTTACCTCAATTTTCCGGTAATTTGAAACCCAGTTCATTGCGAGCTTGTCTGTTGAAAGTTAAATTTAAAAATTAGTTTTCTGAGCATACCTATCAAGTGCACAAAACCATCTTATTTTTGTTCACCGTCATCGATTAAAATAGTTCTTAGAAAGAACATAGCAATAATTGCTTGGAAAAATCTTATAAAGCTTCCATTTTATTATAAAACAAACTTTAAAATTTCTCGCAAACACACGAAGCCTTTCATTTAACATAACGTTATTAATATAATACATTTTTGGTAGATTTGTCCCTTTTTAATTTCGTATTCACCTGTCTCGCAAATAGCCTGTTTAGTCACCTTGACAATTTAAATCACTTACCAACGTCACGAACAAAAATTGGAACAGGATGAATACGAAACTGATTTTATTAACCTTTCACCTGTCGGAAATCAGTCAAAGCTACCATGAATTAACTTAAGTAATGGTAATATAAATGCACCTATACGACATATACATAGGTGCAAACTGCGGGGATGATTTGCATACTAAACACCCTCAAAAATATTTTCATGGGTGATCAGAACCCCCAATATTTCAGCCTTTTTAAAACCTTAATATTACGACGCTAGTCCTATCTTGGATATAGGATCGCTTTGTAACAGTGTTTTATAGCGTAGTAAATGGAAGGTTCTGCCATCTGATATGTAAGCAAGCGTGATTAAGTTGGTAGCACTCACCACTTGTGAGTCGACAGCCTGACATTTGTCAACTTGTTTCCATTATAATTTGGTTAGTGGCAGTATTCGTATCGTATGTATAGTTTTTGGGTCGTGAATGTTTATTTTCTTTTATTAAATTTATTTTTATTATATTTTACTAAACATACATTGAGACTAACAAATTATACCTTAATTTTGGCCTTTAAAAAAAAATACGGTGCGTGAAAATTTGAAAATGTTATGCCACACCCACACTCCTTTTTATAGAGCACCCCAATATTATTTTTTTTTACAAATTGGCGACCATGGACATAAGTTGTTCTCGACCTCACTTCCTGCGTATGAATGAATGCGTTAATGCCACAGGAACTACCGCTACAAGTAGAAAATCAAATTCTAAAACAATTGAATATTTAATGACGTTGCTTACTTGGCGATTTCGGAGCTCTTTTGCGAAGCGGGTTGCATCATAACTTGGCGCACCTAAGCATCCCAAGTACTATCACACTTAGACACTAATTTACGGACTAGAAAGGAATAGAAGTAAATGAGCAGTTCACCCTTTTAGGTCTCTTGTTTATCTGCTGGTAACACTTCCCCTCTTCCTCTGAGGAGTTTACACACTCAATCTACTGTTTGCACCTTGAAAACATTGTCTTGCTTTTTAAAATTAGCTTTTACTTGTTTCCTATTCTAGATAAACAATATGCTCCCACGGAATTTTTTTAATCTACATCCCGGCAGGAAGACACCTACATGCCATTTTCGTGATTTTTCAAAATAACCTGAGCTGTGGATGATCTATAAAATATACCTTTACATAGAAATTACATCAAGATAAAAATAACAATTTTGGGACATTGTATGACTATTTTTAGAATAATTTGAAGAATTTATGATTTTTGTACTAACGTTATATATTTAAAACTAGCTGAATAAAACGTAAATTTATTAATATGGCAAATCCTATTCTGACCGGCCATGACGTCACAGGTAGACAGTGTCCTTAACGGTGAGGGATTATAAAAAAATACCGGCTGTATGGCTAAAAGCGTCGCGGTGAAGGCCACCTCTTAAGAAACGGATCGATGCTAAGCAAATGCCGAATGCAAGGTGTAAAAAGGGGTTTGTACGTGAAGTGGTTACGTAAGATTGTAATGTGGAATAGGGATTGAAAGTATCCAGGCAATAACGTATCAAGTGCCTGATTGTATAAACTCATTTTATAACAAATACAAGATTCTCTACCGTCTGAATATAAAATTATATAGAGTAAAACCCCGTTAAGATGGACCACCGTAGTCCAAATTCTGGATGATTCGGACTCAATTTTCGAGAAACAGTGAGGAAAAAAAACCAAACTAAATAAAAATATATATATTTTATTGATGACGAAATAAAATTTTAACGAGAATTTTAAGAAACCGTGTTAATAAATGCTAAATACTTACATATTGTCTATTCCGATTCCTTAGCTCAGTCGGTAGCCTGCCTGTCTGCTGAGCTAAAGGTTCCTGGTTCGTTTACCGGCATGGCCTAAACATTTATAATTGGTGAAATGTGGTTTTTTTCCCTTTCATAGTGATGAATTATCTACTGGTGGCTGGCTGTTGTATTGTTTCTAGATTTAAGTTAGTTTATAAGTCATGTTATGATATAATCAGTCGTTTCAGAAAGTGCGTGTTAAGTACCTCAAATAGATGATTTTAAATACATGTATTTGCGAACATAATATGTTCATCTGTTGATGAATATACATTTTAGAAAACTCATTCAACTTTAATTTAAAATCTGAAAAAATAAACTGTCTTCTCACAGACACTTTCGTATTATCCCGCTCAATCCAAATTTTTGCTAATCTGAAAAAGGTTCTGTCCCAATTAGTAGGATCAATGAGATTATACTGTAGTTTATATCTATGATTAGTTTTCACTAATCAGTGACTGTGTCGACAAGATTTACATACAAACTAAACTATAAAACTTCTGAACTGTCTTTGTATTTGACTACAAGCCGTGTGATTTGAAGAAACTAAAGTGTGGACTTGAAATATTTCTCACCTGGGTACGACGAATAGTATATATTAATATACTCATCAAGGTTATTAAGGTGGAAGTGTAGCGAACGAAGTTAAGGGCAGTATTTTTGCAATTTTTACGTCAAAACATTTTTTTTTGTCAAAAAAAAATAGTTTTTTAATAACTGACAAGGGTATTCTGTAGTTTAATGACAATATTTTCTCTTCATTCAAAAAGTTTCTCATCTAATACCGCTATACTCACGACAGATTTTCAAAAACTGTTGATGTCACCATGTAAATAAAATTAAACTCTATGTTTCTATTGGGGTAATAATTATTTTAGTTAGTTTAGCCACAAAAAAACCTCTATAAAAACTCCATAAACACTTCCCTTAGCTGGCGTTTCTTACACTCCTCCCACGTTAACGATAACGGGTAAAGATTGGGAGGGTAACTAGAGTAGATCCACCTTGAATATCTTTGAGAGGGGTTGTAGATGGGTGGGAAAATCAACTAGTAACTGTGGTGTTTCTAAAAATCATTTAAATAGCTTACGGCTCTATATATCAATCATTATTTATTTCTTCTGTGCTCCCCATCTTACTGCCTATCTAGGCTACCCACAACGTCCATAATAGATTGCCTTATCAATAATGATTGATAAATTACGCTGGGAACAGACAAGGAAACACAAGTCTGCTCTCCTTGAACCTGGTTGAGTCCTTGGTCGCTGGGGAGTGCTAGTTGCAGTTATCAGCGATAACAGCACTTACAAGTGAAACAACTATCTTTCAAACTGTTCGCTGTAAAGGTTACAAACCGCAGAGCAAGTTTCCAAAGGTGCTGATCATAACACAATAACTATATCCACCCCCACCCCCCAACTGACCCCCTTACGTTCTTTCAATGAACAAACCTTTTCAGACAAGTAACTAGTGGAAGGTATTTGAAGATTGTTTACAATTAGACAATTTGCAAATATTAGTTGAAAAAAAAGGACCATTGTATTTTACGCTTTCTTTGTCATTTGCAGTCCAAGTAAACTCGTTTGGGGGTTTGTTTGTGGGAAGGGGTGGGGCAGCTACCTAAACCTATATTTGTGAAAGCCGGTGTATAGTCACGAGAAGTAAATTTTTGTCTGTTCTCTAGTAAAACCATATTTATAGTTAACTGGTTTTAAAAATGCCTGCTCGATAATTGATAGCGATGTTTTCTTTTGGGACTTCATGTAGCGATCCCCGTGTTGAAGGACCCAAGCTCCCCCATTGAGCGCAACCATTTTAATCTGGAGGCCATGGGTCTGGTGTATACCCTATCTGTGATCTTGGCCACAGATAAGGATAGAGAGATAGCTCAGAGGTAGAGGGATATTTAGTCAGGTTTGTTCTCAAAATGTCTCATCCAGCCCAGTGTTCACATGGTTTAAGGAGCATGTCTTGAGACGGAATATATTTCTGATAATAGGGAAATTGAGGTTCAAATCCCATTCGGGTCTATTAAAGGTGGTTTTTTGAATCCCTTTTCTAAGATATAGGTTAGTTAGATAATTAGGTTAGTTTAAGGAGCCTCACTCCTATGTAATTAGATGATAATAAATGAAATAGGAAATCAAGTATATAGAAAAACAAATTAGATAGAATAATAAGACTAGACTTAAATTATTAAGATGTCTAGTCAAGATACATAAAGAAAATAAAACTTAAAAAAATTCCTTCTCTGAATTAATGTGGCTGAATTTTCTCTACACTACCTTCCTCGTTAATTAAACTAAGCCACTAATAAACTTGATGTTAAACGAAATAGTAAAGTTACTGTGCAATTAAATAAACCATAGCAGATTAAATTTTAAGTCGACAGAATAAATCATGTCAATTACATTTTAACCCATAGAAAATGTTTCATATCGCCAAAATGAGCGACAAGTGAACAGTATTCTGTATAAAGCAAACTTTACTTTATTTGAATTGTGGATGACTGGTTAAGTACCATCTGTCATCGAGTGTATGTTAAGTGATTCTGTGTTTTAACTATATTCTAAATGTCTTACGAATGAACATAAATGACTGCTATTAAAGCCACCAGATCTACATTCACGTATTCATACGTCAGGCCATGTTATTTATAGCTGTAACTTTTGATAGATATTATCAATACCTATAAAATAACACTAATAATATTGTAAAATGTCATCACTGTTGACCATCAAAAATATGAATTGCATTTTATCAAAGGTGCTCAAAATGTTTAGTCATAAAAAAACCGGGGAGTAACTTTGTCCCACTTTATAAGTTTAATTCACAGATAATATGTTTAAAATATATCCCATTAATATCGTCACTTTGAACAATTGAGAGTATAGTTTTGTATTGATGGGTTTTACACATTTTATTGAGAATATCTTTATTTTTTAAACAATTTCAAAGTATTCATTGAAGCTTATTTTTTTCTATAGTAAAAAATTTCTCGGTTCATCAACTTAGCTCAGTTGATAGCGTGTCTGCCTGCTGAGCTAAGGGTCATGGGTTCAATTCTCGACATGGCTGAAAATTTATGATTGATGAAAATATGGCTTCTCACATTAATAAACTAACGGCTGAGGACTGGATGCTGTGCTTGTTCTAATCTAAAGTTAGATTATAAGACATACAACATGCTTAGCAAGCCGGAAGTGGAAAATATATTACTTGAATACAAAACTTACCCAATCCATTTGCTGGAAACCATAATGTATGTACAAAAGTAAAGTAATTACTTGTGTAATACAGTTTCAATGTCGCAGGTGAATGGGACTTTAAAATCCCTAAACTCCAATATACTCTCTATATAATAGACTAGCATACAACTAATCAAATACAGTTTACTACAAAAATATAACATTCTGTTGAGTAATGGTGAGCTTGTTTAAATATGCACAAAATAAATCAACGTTAAGCGCTTCTTAAAAGCTTCATCTCCTTTGATCTTGAATTTTATAGCAAATCATATCGACGAGAAAATAACACCCCATATTAAATATTACGGTAGAGATGTCCTAAGTTTAGTCGTCGATTCATAGCTCTGCTCAAAGTAACTATTTTTCTTCGTGTCTGTTTTCTTCCGATAGCGCCGATGAAACTTGTTCGCAGGGCTTTTAAGAATATGGTTGAGTGGTTTTATTGGAAAAACTGATCTGGTGTAAAAGGGTGAAATAAAGGTGAAATACAAACCCCCCACAAATAAAATATCCACGTACCGTCTGTTATTTAACGAGTAAACATTTTATTTTGAATGTTGCATTTTTTATGCTTTGTAAATTCGCCAGGATATCTACATTGCAGGGAAACTACAAGTTCCTTTATAGTATATTTTATATCACAAAACTGAACCGATAAAATATATTCTACTTGGGGTTAGTTAACAGTAACATTTTACTTTTTACTCTCGTAATATGAAAAGTATTAACACAATTTTCACTGCGGTATGTATACAGTTTTTGAAGTAACAATATTAAAATATTGTTTGGTTGTGTTTCATAAAAAGATTAAAAAGGGACATTAAACTTTCACATGGTGTTTCACAATACTTATGATTAGGACTAGGATGGCTATAATATGTCATATTTTTATTCTAAGCTTAATATAAATGTTGAGCATAAATATCTTTCAAGTTTTCCTGATTTCAGAGAGTTCATTTTTATTTTGAATCTACTTTGATGTTTTTCATCAATATTTAAGGCATGATATGCAAAAAAAATTATAAATATTATGTCTACCATTTTACAAAAAATAATATTAACACTGTAGTAACTGAAAATTGAAAAATGACACCTGGACACGGGAATCGAACCCGGGACCCGTGTCCAGGTGTCATTTTTCAATTTTCAGGATATGATATCTAAGAGGTGTTATCCTCACCAAAACGCATAGATGATAGTTTCGGCTATCTGATTCATCACTGTATTAACTATTTATGAGTGAAATACTTTTGTAGTATCTAAATAGATATAAACAAAATGTATAGTAAATTTTTAGCATCTAATCTAATATTTTAGGCTAAACAGTATCCAAGGTTTACAGGCAACTCTACTCAATGTAGCGTGTGTTTGAAACTTTTTTAGTTTTAATTTTTGATAATATTTTAACTTTTTATGTGACTTTGGTTTTTACATTTTAAAGGTAATAATTGCATGAATATTTCACATCCTTTTAAAGGCAGGAACATTCTAACTCTATTGATGATGCACCTCAACAACAATTGACAGCAGACAAACTTTCGAAACAAACAAAACAGATACTTTTACTTTGTTTTTAGATTATATCTATCTACCTGTAACAATTTGATTAGTTTATTTTGCACCAAATCTTTCCACTCTTTTAAGATACAAGAGTATTTGAGGAAGTGTACACGAAATGGCGTTAATGGGGAGGGATAAATCTTTTAGTGAAATAAAATACCCTGATACCCTAATCAGGGGTCTTCATTCAACCTTTAAGTTCCACGGGACAAAGTTCCTGTCTTTTGTTGGCTTGCGAGCCGCAATACTGCATCCACAATATTAGGATTGAACGATTAATATATATTATTACTATTATTATTTTGACACCTAGAGTGTCTCAGTTGTGATGAGCCAACGCGACAACTCCCGACTAAGTCCGAATGCACCCGAAATAATATTCTCTCCCTTCCTTTTCTTGCAGAGTAGTCATTTTCCGGTTCGAGATATATTTGTACAAACACGTAATATTTTTATCCACGTATAAAGCAAAATAAGTTTATAAAATATCTTAATATACGTATTTATTTTATAATTTAAATTATGTAAATTATAAATCTGTTTTTGTAATTCTTTTCTCTAGAAATAATTTCATGTCTTTCATAAGCAAGTGGCCCGTGTGCCACGAATTGAAGAACCTTGCATTAAACTGAGAACTTACCCCAACCATCCCATCACTGTCAAAACAGACTTAGCGTGATCACAGGTGTGAATGGGTACAAAATAAATCTTATAGAAAGAACCAATTTTCACACATACTCGTAGTTAGATGGCCAGATGGTCATTTCTAACAGTTATAGGTATATTTATCGCTCAGGGGACTGTCTACTAGAGTGATAAGACGTGTGACTCGCCTCGGTGGCGTAGTTGGCTAACGCGCTAGTTTTGTGTTAAGATAATCTGCAGAGGACGGGGAGATCGAAGTTCGAATCTCGCTCGGGTGATCTGGGGTGGTTTTTCCTAAATAGTTTTCCACTCTCCCTCCACGCAAACTTAGGTTCACTTCCTCTAAATTCAACCTTACCAATTCCTAATCCATTAGAGTAATTATTGCTTAAGTGTATAACCCAGGCGGGCAGTAAGACACGGTGCTAATTTAAAAAAAATAGACACATGCAGGCGTTCAGAAATCCCACATTATTTAATATGTGGTTTGTTATTTTCAAATCTACTGCATACTAAAATGAAAGTAAAATGTATAAAAAATGTCCCACAGAGTTAACATCCTCGTATTTTAAGTTTTATAATTAAAAAAATATGAAATATGAAAAAGTGATTAACTCATTTCCAACGACGCTTTATGTGATATTTTAAAGATTATAAACCTAGATATAACCTTCCTCAAACGAGCAAAGAGATCTTTCAGCAGTGCCATGATGGATAATAACTCTAAAGCTAGTAATAATAATAAGGATCGTTTTAAGTGGTTTTGTACATTCATAACAGTCCTTCTCATAAGAATTACTACAGTGCAAGAAAGTGCACATTCAAGTAAGCGGTGAACTCAGGAAAGAGATGATAGAGATTACGAGTTATGGACAGTATTTTTTTAAATGTTAGAGCAAACAATTTTTTGATAAATTATTCAAGGAATACAATTCATATTATTCAAGGAACACAATTTTTTGTCAGAAAAATAAATCAGATTTTCTTCAGAAGAAATATAAGAGTTCAATTTTTTTTGATGTCAACATTTATTTAATATCTGTCAGTGATGTCCTGAAATTTAATGACAACGTTTTCTCTTCATTAGGAAGTTTCTCATCAATTAATAATATGTTAATGAAAAATATTCAACAATTATAGATATCAACATGTGATTAAATTTAAAATGTATGTTTTTACAGAAGCAATTTTGATTCATTTTGGCTAAAATAGTTGTTCGCTATGAAAACTGCCAAAATATTTACTTTTTCTCACGTAACCTTCAATCCCCACTTCATGTTTGTTCAATTTTTTTTTATTGTTGTCAATAAACCATTTTATTCTCTTTTTATTAGCAAATTTTTCTATAATATAAGTTTTGGAAGGGGGAGGGGGCCTTATTTTATATTTTAATTGCTATAAGCCTACAAATTACACCATATTTATTGGAGTTTTAATGTGCCTTGAAAATATTTCGACCGTTCTTGAACGAACCATTCGATTATGATGGAATCCAAATACATGTTTTTCATCCTAAATAATTTGTTAACTTAAAGGGGTTAAGGGACGTACGATTTAATCTTCGTCAGGCAGATAACTAACGATAGTCTCTACTTCACTAAATGGGTAATAATCCGTATTTAAACTTTGTTGTGCCAATATTTCATCGACGTCTGGGAAATGATTATCTACAGTGATCTATATGACGGGACCTCTCGGTTATTAGTCAAAACACGTCATAACAGACGGGCTTGATTTATAAGGACGCACTTGGGCTTATATTCCACTATAAAGAAGTAAAAATATGTAAATCATAAATATAAACTCTCTGCAATAAATCGGGGGGACTTTTTTTAATCTCAAGGTATATATTCAGGCAAGTTGGTTGCCAACAATTTTTATTTTTAGCCCACAATATAACTCCATAAATATGGTGTTTATGTATATATAATCCACAAATATTATATATATATATATACTATATTTGTGGATTTATATTTATTTTGGGCTAAAAATAAAAATTTGAGGATATATATATATATTAATATGGTATATACATTAAATAAAATATGGCATCTTATATATAAGCCCATTTACCGTAGTTTAATAACCACGAGAAAATGTCTGAGCTGATTTTGACAAACGAACACCCCTTTTAAAAGTTAGGGTCCAGGATGTTAGCGAAAATAGTAACTTTCACAATTTCCTATTGAATCTCCCTCTTTTATGCTGTGTAGTTCATCTCGACAATCATTATTTTGTTTGTATCTCCATGGAAATCCGGATATTTGTATGACTGTGGAACGGCAGGTAAAATATTGATCTTTGTTTAAAAATAATAAGCAAACCCGATAATATTTTGCGCAATACTTAGGTAATAGAAGAAAACAATAATATTTACTTTAACAAAAAAATTGTCCAAACTAAATGAAATGTAATATCTTTTCTCAAATGAATAAATCAGAACAATACATGAATATTAGTTTTAATGACACTTTATTAAAATTGAAAAAAATTATAACATATATAATATATTATATATAAATATATGAGACATTCTTACTTACAAAGTGTTTGAGAAGGCATCATAAATTTAAAATAAGTCAAGACTTAGAATTTATCTTTTATAATTTATAAAAGTATGGTTCAAATTAGATAATTGATAAATGAACTATTGCGTATAGTTAACATCATAATTAAACCTTACAGGACGTTAGCATACTTTGGTATTAAATATTTACATTTACAAGAGTGCTGTAATATGAGTCAAATAAATATAAACAGATAACATGATATAATGCATTCTTAATTGATCACTTAATTAAAATTAAAATAAAAGTCAAACAATTATAACAATCATAAAGTTAAATATAATAATAATATCAATCGAATAGGAATGAACTAATAACATGACAAAATAAATTATTAATAACAATTATTTTAAAATGAAAGTAAAATTTAAACAAACATAACGGTTACGAACTAGTTATGAAAGAACCTAAATTGTATGACAATTTAAAATAAGTTATACAATATTGATAAATAGTTTGAATTGAAACATTTCAATGTTCAAGAAGTTTCCATAAAGGTTTAATTTAGTTTGATAATTATCTGATGTGTTGGTCCCTGTACTCCTTTCGGTTTTCCAGTATGTACTGGAAATCACTGGAACGTTATTCAGCCGACATATTTCGGTACTAGAAACAGCGTACCATATTCATGGAAGTCGTTTGGGTGATGAAACACGACCTGTAGATGTTGACTGTCTGTCTGTCTGTCTGTCTGTCATTATAAACTACATTATTTGTTACAATTTCGTGCCATAGCCCTAGTTTTTCCAGAGATGCGTCAGGAGACGAAAGGGTTGGGAGGAGGACAATTTTGTTTTTGGTAAGGTCTCAAGGGTAGCCCTCCACCCGACAATGGACAGTTTTGGAGATGCGGAGGAAGGTGATGGAGGGAGTGACGTTTTCGACTTATAGTAAAAAAAAATTGTAATTTTAATAGCGGTTGGTGGTCTTTTGATCAACACATTTTAAATTTAGACCCATAAAGACAAAGGTCGCTATTGCGTCTGGCAAGAATATACACTTTCTTATTAAAGAGATAGAAGATATCAGTTTGGTACAATTAATAGATAGGGGTTGTTTTAAAGTTCTCATCATAGTGTGGAGGGGTAAAACAACTGTTTTCCTAAAAATAAATACCAAAAGCCTTAAATATATGGAAAGTTCCTAGAATTTGACGAATAAACCTTTAACTATAAAGTCGTGTGAGGCCTCAATCTATAGAACTTAGAAAAAAAAATTAACACATTTTAGCGTGATAATCTGCAACAATCGCTGCAAAGCTTCACTAATATATAATATATTATATACTACATATATATAGTATATACTTCATATATATAGTATATCCGACATGTAATATATGTATTAAAACTTTACAAGGATAAATTATTTAATATATCAAACAGTTACGGAGATGTGATCAAAATCGTAAATATCTGCTTATGTTTAGTAACCTCAAAGTCATTCTTGGAATAATGAAAGCTGCCATTTTATTTTTTAATGTTAAACAGTAGCTATATATAACATTTAATAAAAATCGTTGGAGAGGATGATGAAAAAAACATATTTTCTTTTTCTTTTAATTTTTCATTAAGCTATCCTAAATTTGCGGTTAGATATATATAATTTCAAAAAACTCCTCGTGGGGACATTGTGAAAACCCTAGATAGCAAGTTTTAGCCCAATCGGTAAAATGATTTTGGCTACAGTCCAAGATACAAACAGACGGAAACGTGAAAACCACTTTTTGTTTTGTTTCGAGAGGTCATGAAAAGTAGACATTTATCAAAATCTCGAGATCGAATTTTTGACGATCACAAAACTCCGATAGTTGGAGAGAAAGTACAAACTGTTCGCATCATTGACATGGAGGCTGAACATCAAGATCGTCCTATTTGTTGGTGACGGAGAGGTTGAGGTTTCGGGGTTTTAAACCCTGCCGGTTTAGCTGAGGGTTTTATTTACCCTCAGTGTTCTCCCCCTCCTTCCTTTTAAGCAAAACTTGGCTACATTTCATCTCAATTCTACCCTCCTCATCATTTCCCTAGTGATGTGGTGTAGTTCAGATATCCCTGACGGGTAATAAGTGACACGGGATGTAAAAAGATTTTTTTTTATTAATCTACTAAATAACACTTCATTAAACATAATATTAAAAAACCTTGATAATACAGACTGCAATGAAGTCCTTATTTTCTGAGCCATGTAAAGGTGTTTTGAGAATAGTTTAGCCATCGTAATACATTGCATAAACTGGGGTAATTTCTTTAAACTTGACAGCTAATGAGCAATCTCAGTGGTGTGAGTTATACAAGTTTGTAACAAACTTGTTTGCAGCACCCAACTCGAAGAGTAACCACCCCTCATCCAACTCCTTCCCGAAGGTGAAAACACAAAGAAATGATTGTCTCTCTAGTCACACAAAGAAGGAGGGCGGGAGAGCAAGGGGGTGAAACCTGAGTCTGGAACATTTCGTAGATGAATGCGCCCCTAACTGAAGTCTTTCTTTAGAAAAAGGTAGGTGCTTTGTGTAGAGAGGCGGGGCTCGAGTTTGGTACCTTGTTAATTAGTACTTGCGTGACAAGACAGCCTCGCATCAAAGGACATCTAAGCTTTCGGTTGATAATGTCTCATTAAGGACGCTAAAAGTTTGTGCAGGAAGTAAGTAACAGGGGTTGAGCCATAAAAAGTAGTTTTGTTTGAAAGTAACTACCGTCTAGTGTATTAGATTCTGGGATAAACTTATACGCGGTTATATTTGGTTCACAATAACTTTTGACAGTTGAAAATTCAATCAAATCGATTCTGTTTTCATCCACCTGAGACAATTGTCTCGGTGGGCACGTGGACTAATAATTGTCAATCTCATCTCGTTTTTGTTAGAATAGAAAACAATTTGAAATTCCATTTTGATAGGTAGAGTGAAATTCAATGAATTAAAGTTTTAACTTGTTGCTTTAATTGAGTGCCTGGGAAGTTGATTAAATACTAGCAAAGCAATGTAGTATCTCATATATACATGCCAAATGAAGAATCAAGGAACACTATCTGAGCCTTTTGGGTTAGTCAGGAGTGAAGGAAGGGTGTTTGCTCTTGCCATTCTATTCCTAATTGTTTTTTGCCTGGTGACGATGAAAGCTTTGAACAAAGAATTATCCAGTGGAAACACAACAAATGCCTGGAAGATCTGGACTACGCAGATGACCTATGTATGTCTCATCGATCATAGTTTCAAGGACATGGAAGCAAAGCTAAATTATATATCTGTCAAAGCACAAGCCCAAGGATATGAAAGTGATGAGACCCAAGAATGACAATACCCCGCTGTAGCGTAAATCACAAGAACTGAAAACTAAAGAACCTCTGGAGGACCAGTGTTACGAACACGGACAAATGGACTGTATGGTGGAATGGGAATGGGTAGAGGCAACTCACCTTCACTTTATGTTGTCTGATTGGTGTTGTCTTGGAGTAGTCAATTTGATTAACACACGCACACGAATACTTGAGATTGGACCGCTTTCAGGTGAAAGTTCACGGAACCTATAATCATCACTTATGGGTCGATCAAGTCTCAGCACACGACTCACTAAATCGGCAGAACGAAAAACCGCGCCAGCGACACTTGGCGAGAAAACAATAGATCTTAGAGGGGTCCAGGTATGTTCTTGTTGCCTCCAAGAGTGAGGAAAGGTGAATGAAGGTGGAAGGTGTCAATAAAATATAAGAAAATACCAAAATACCGTCTAAACCACAACAAAGGCAATCAGATCACAAGACAAAACAAAACTAACTAAATTCGAGGCATAGAGAACCTAGATAAAGGAAGCACTATCCAAAGAGAAAGCATAGAGGACAGAAACATGAAGTAGAGACTAATGATACTAATCTAACAATAAACAATGCACAAACACCCGCAGTTTAGCATCGCTGATCAAGTCATTAAGGAGGTCTGGTCGAGTTCTTATGCCTGCTAAACATAGCTTTGGATTGAGGTACAGAGGAAGATATCGATACCCGAATAAGTCTAAAGAGGTATTTATCAGCCTGAGACCAATCTGAAGACCCAGAGAGTTAAGAAAAATGAGCAACCTGCGGATCTTTAAGAGCAATGTGAAGTCGATCCTTCTCTACAGACGTGAGATATTTAAAGCAACTAGACATCTGACCCAGAGGCTGCAGACATGCATCAACAGATGCCCCAGGAATATACTGGGCCTATAGTGGCCAAATGTAGTGTCAAATGAAAAAGTGGGGAACAAAACCAACCAGAACCTCGTCCAACCAGAGATCAGACGACGCAATGACGATGGCTTGGTAACATTTTCCGGAGGGACGATGACGAAGATAAGTCTCAATATATGCTCTGGACTGAAAACAAAAAGAACGTTTATGTTGGGGCAGACCAAGGATTACTTGGTGGAGGACCATCAATTACGACAGGCAGAAAAACTTGGCAAGTCAAGGGATGAACTCAAAAGTGTAGCAGAGAATAAACTTTAGAGCCGAAGCTTTTTTGCGGCCCTATGCTCCACATAATTTTAAGCTGTAAATGTTAACAACCAACGCAAAGTTTGATTAGTTATTTATTTAAAACTGTCCAAAACTAAAACTTTTGGTTAAAATTTTGAATATCTGGTTTATTTTTTATTTCTAATTTTATAGTTCCTTGTATACATTAGTGTTTTTTATTAAATGCCTTTACCAGCGTTTTCAAAGACAGCTATGGGCAAGTTTGTATAACAAGCGCTTGGATGACCTTCGTTATATAGTTGACACCGAATCACACACGCTATAGCTTCCAGCCTGGATCTGAACTCTTTGTAGCCACAAGAATGAAGCATTTACTATTTAAAATTATATCCCTATAACTCTTCTTTACAGAGAAGCATGGCTAGATTCAGGTATATTGTGCTCAACTCTGACAAAAATATCCGGGATTTAATCCCAACCGATTGCATTGAGATTGTTTCCCCTTATTGATATTGTTTCTTCTTCTCTAAAGGTGAATGCTGGTGCATTTACTTTTGATTTTACATTGAAAATATTTCCCCGTAGGATACATAATTTAATAGTTTCACTTTTGGACTTATTTAATTAAAAATAAAGATTTGATTGATTTAAAAATAATCAAACTGGCTATATAAGTGAAAATATCACCATATTAAATTTGGGAAATTGCATTTGAATTTTATGTTTCTGTCGTTTTAAAAATAATTGACAGAGCAGAGAGAAGTTCTGTTCTAACTGAAGCATTTAGCATTTCGTCTGTTTGTCTGTCAGGCTCTTTGCTGCGTGATAGCTGTCAAATACGTGGAACAGTTTTAATGAAATTATTGAGCGGGGGGGTTTTTTGAGTTTGGGAAAAACGATGTAGTTTTTTTTTTATCTGGCCATCCTTTTCAATATGGTGATCACTTTAAAGATTTTTTTTGTCTAATAGTTCATCTACAGTGATTATAATTTATAATTTTTAGCAATCTATTGATTGACTTGGTGAATTTTTTTTAATCTGACATATATTGCAAATTGACTTCTTAAAACACGAGGCCAACGGTTATTCTTTATAAATATAATGTACATATGAATATATTATTGGTTGATTTTCTGTCTAACTTGATCATAAAGTAAAATAAATAATACGGAACTCCACACGGACTTAGTCACGCCATTGTTTTAAAATGGAGATATTTACTCAAAACACGTAATATATCTGAATCGAAATAATATAGGCTACACTAGCAAACCTGAGCAAAAATTGAACTATACTTACCTAAAACACTCCCAGTTTTAAATTTTATAATTTTATTTTTAAAGAATTTAAGTCATCACTTGTATATTTGAACCAATAAAAATGATCGATATTGGGTCCACAAGGTTCAACACTTCGTATTAAAATTCCGACATTTGATTAGGGATTGCACATCTTATAGTTATCGCATTGCTCTTAAACTCCTCATTTATTAATTTATACCAATAAAAAAGGTAAATACTGACTATTGAATCTAAAATTATAGTGATAGATCAATGCTGTACTAATATTTCTCCTAATAGGTTAAAGGAAAAAGACCATACATTTTTGAGAGACTTACTTATATTTATTTACTCTATGGCATTAGAGAATTATTGCGTTAAAACTTTAGCTCACAAAATTGCATTTATATATTCGCCAATATATCAGAAACTATTGGTTTTATAAAAATAAATTTCAAACAAACGTTTCTTATTTTAATACAATGTATGCATAAGTATATTCGGTGCGATACGGACAGGTGTGAGCCAACATAAAAAAACAACAGATACGGTACTAAGCTTATATGCGGTGATACGGTCAGGTGTGAGCAATAATTCAGTTACTGATTCTTATTTAATTTTAAACAATATATTATTTAAATAATTAGCTGATATTATTATAGTTACTGACCCGCATCTGTAGCTGACTGGTCTACCGCTTTAGGCTCGCAGTGTACTTGACTGTCCTTGGTGGTGAAGATTTATAAAATTCTAAATTAGATTTGGGAAGGGGAAGCTAAAATGGGAGGGGGTATACAAATTATTTCCTCATTGACCAATCCTTAGATTTTAAATAAAGTTGTTGACAACAATTTTTTCAACGCACTCTCATTTTGCCTTGAAAGGTAGCAGACTTACCTTGACGTATTACACTATGGCCCTATCTCATAGGCTGCGTCATAGTGGAAGAATGCCAGGTAAGCATTCTACACTACAGGTTAAACCAAGGGTACCACTAAGGAACCATCCATAAAACACGAGAGATTTGTTTAACCAGCGGGAGCGGTTATGATAAATGTCTAGGTGGTGTCAAATATTGGTCTGACTCCGGTGGTCTTGGGGTAAAGTGCTCGCCTCAGGATCCGATGTTAAGCCCGCCTCACACGGTACAGGATTCGTTGCTAGATCGCTTGCTCAGTGCTGAGCACGGCACGCTGCTGAAAAATGACGTCACTGATGGATCGGCGGCTGGCTAACCTGCTGGTTTCCCTTGATAGGTCCTGTGTTATTTTCCGTGATTGGTTCCCTGCTGGCTCAGGAGGTGAGCCAATCAGAGAGAAACCTACAGTCACGTGACCAGGCACGACGATCACCACTATTCACTTACAGTCAGTGACAGAGGTGATTACGTTCATGTGGTCTCCTACATTTTCTGTGAGTCCTCAGTGCATCAATTAATGAAAATATCACCATCACTAATTAATAATAATAATAATATTTAGCACCGCGTCTTACTACCCGTTCGGGTTATACGCTTTAAGTACTAATTACGCTAATGGATTAGGAATTGGGAAGGTTGAATTACAGGAAGTGAACCCGTATTTGCGTGGAGGGAGAGTGGAAAACCATTTAGTAAAAACCACCCCCAGTTCACCCGACCGAGATTCGAACCTCGATCTCCCCGTCCTCAGCAGTCGAGCTCAACATGACTAGCGCGTTAGCTAACTACGCCACCGAGGCGGGTGCCATCACTAAATTGTCTTCGAAGAATACAAACTGCCCGAAAAGTATCATCGTCCAAGAAGTCATCCACACCGTCCATGTTTGTTGACAACAGCGTTCTCTCACGCTCTCTCTTAAACTACAGTATCCCCATGGCTTCTTTGGTTCTGACTGACATCTCACAACTGACAGCTAAAAGCTTTGAAAAGTTACCAGACCAAATTATGTATCCCTACGCCGAACCATATGATCTTCAAAAACACGTGTTTAGCAGCTGTCACTTCTGACAGTCAAAATTTAGGAATATACCTAAATGTTGACTGTCAGAAGTCAGCTGCTATTTGTCTTCAGCACCAAAGAAGCCATGGGGCTACTGTAGCTGCATGGCCTGCATACGGTGAACCCCGTCTGAAGCCAACCCAGCAGCGCAGCAACGAGCAGCGAAATCCAGCAAGCTATCTAGCAGCGAGCCTACACTGTGTGTTGTTCAAATTTGTCCAATCTACGGACCCCCTTGCGTGCTTTTAGTTGGATAACAGCTGTCTGCGCATATCCTAACGAGTAGTAGGACGTGGTGCTAATAATATTAATAATAATAATAATAACAGCTATCAGTCAAATCGGCCTTAATTTATAAGTATAGTTGAGTTTGAGTATAATTTAAATTCCTACTGCACATTATTTTACATAGGCTGTGAATAATCACTTGTGTTTGTACAAAAACAATTTCTTCAAAAAGAGGAGACTTGTTCATCGCTTGCTTATAAAAAGCGATACCCAGAATAAAAACAGTGGAAGAGTCTCAAAAAGATGTAGTGAAATGGAAAAAAGCATCTCTCAGGGCAAGTTTGAGGAGTCCTACAATAGTGTTATTTCTTCGTAACATCAGCATGTTATGAAAAGTAAAGCTTCAAATATCATTAATTATTTTCGAAAGGTAGGTGTATTTAAGCCTATACCTTTTCCCTTCTGATAAATTATTGTGTATGTATATAAATGCAACTATTGTACACTCGCTATGGTGGACACATTGTCTAAATTTTCATTCTCTTAGTAGACTGGACGGCCGATGTTGGGGAGATGGGATTTGATTACCAGTCAGATCTACTGAGGGTTACTTTTCCTAAATTGTTTCCCACTATCCCTCCATGCAAATAATGGTAGATTTTCTTTAAAATTCGACCTTTTTAGTATACATTTTGTAAAGTGGTATAGTAAAATGGTAGTTATTCTAGTTATTGAAGTTATACTTCTTTAGGCGCGTTATGAAAAAATGATGAGAGTGAAATTTGAAGATGCGCGCGCATCACTGTAACACAAAAGTAACAGGTTGAAGCTAAACCGCTCATTAAGTCTCGAAAAAAAAAGCTACCAACAAAATAGAAATAGAACCTCTGTTAGTCGCGCATGTTGGTACGCTCGTCGCCTCTGATCACTGTTTTCATATATATAATATTTATCCACATGTTTCTAGTTTCTACATTCACAACACGTGTTTTAGTTTCATACAAGTGCGAATTATATATGTGCTAATAAATTATATTCAGTAGTGATTTAAATTGAATATTTTGATTAATATTATTTACTATTCGTAAATATTAGTGAAAAAAATTGTGCTTATAGACTTTTTCAAGTGCTCCAATATAATTGAGGTTAACTATCCGTATGTATTATTTATTGATATAAATTAAAATATTATTATTTAACATAATTAATACTAAATATTATTAAATTATTATTGTTAAATATTTATTATTGGTTATTTAATATTTACAAAATAAAGAAATAAAATTAATAAAACATTTAATAAAAAATTTGTGATAAAAATTTTAATCGAACATCAAATTAAAATATTAATTTTTAATATTTATTATTAAATTGAATAAATAATAAATATTTATAAAAGAGAGATTTGTTATAAATTAACAAATTTAATGAAAACTTTTTGATAAAAATGAAAAGTGAATATTTAATTAAGAAAATAATAAATATTTAAAAAATGAATAAACTTAAATTCAATTTTTGAATTATTATTAAATTTATCCATTTACTTTTAAAATATTAAATAATCAATAATAAATATTTAAAATTAAGAATCTTATAATATTTAGTACAAATTATGTCATATATATTTATTATTTTCTAAATTTTATTTTTAATAATTATATATATATATATATTATAAAATTATTAATTTTCAATTTTAAATATTTATTATTAATTTCTAATATCTAATTCTCTACAATAAATCTTATTCATCAATCTAAGATTCTTTTAGTTTATTTAATGATGCCAAAGAAGTATAACTTCTCACGCGCGTACATAAGTACACACATCCATTTTTTTTATTATATTTATCTAATGGAGTAGAAATGAGGAAGATAGAATTTTAAAGGTAGTCTAACCTCATTAACGTGGAGAAAGAATATGAGACAATTTAGGAAAAGCTACTCTAAGTACACCCGACAGGTATTCGAACCCCGATCTCCACTTCATTGGCCATTTAGTCTTTTTCTAGAGTGAAGCCAGGATCCAAAATAGATGTTGGAACGAAACATGAGTCTAGGTATTGATAAGTTAACTAAACTAAAATTGTAGAATAATCCAAAATATAATTTAGAAAAGTTGTATGTCTAAAATTATTTAAATAACTCTTTATATGATTATAATATGCTATCAAAAAAATTGCACAATATTTAGAAATATGTTTTTCCCCAGCGTCAAGCATCGTATGTAGTCACTTTAACATCATCATGTAGAGCCACTACAGAAAAGGGCCATCCTACTCAGCTCATAGTACCGTCTGGCTCTTACTCAAATCGCAAATCTGACATCCATAACTTAAATATAACAGTTTTTTCCTCATGAACCTGAGGAGTTATAGCCCGACGTCTTTATGTCTGTACAAATAATAATACTCTCTGAAATAATTTATAATCAGAATTTAAAATTTATTTTAAGAAGTATTAAATCTGAATTCCTCCTTTGGTAGCACTAAACTTTCCTATGAAAAAATGGCATTCATTCTTGGTGAGAAAAGTTACGTAACACCGGATTGGAGGGGAGGGGTGGGCGCCTAGGCTAAATGTCTACATGACTTATGAGGGAGGAGAGGAGGGCTAAAGGTAGAAAATTAAAACACATTCAATTTTTATCTCAACTCAATGATAAGCCAGTCTTTCATATTGTGGAATGGTCGGTCCCATGATGTCCTTTTATTCCAATTATTCATAATTTCTTTGCTAATTCCAGCTAGAATATTTTTGAAATGAGTTTTAAGACATGCAGAAATATGAAAAAAAAAGTTTCATGATTGTTTTATAGATCATCAAATAAGTTATGAAAGAGTCCCCAAAACAGCATTTCCAAAAGCAATGAATGTACCCTGATTATTTTTTTTACGTAATAAATTATTCCTCGGTATAGTCAGAATCACACTAAAGGTAGAACATTTTCCTCGTCCACATTCACTTGAAGATTGAATTCTACTTCTAGAAATAGCTAATGCAGCCAGGATTTCAAATGAATTCTACTAGTAAAAATAGCTAGCTTAAGCAGCCTCCAAACAAGTTCTACTAGTAGAAATAGCTAGTGTAAGCCGTATTTCAAACAAATTTTACTCATTGAAATGATTTCAAACGAACTCTACACAAATAAATAGCTGATGTAAGCAAGATTTCAAACTTGCGTAGGTAGGGCTTTGAACGCACGCTAGCAGCGCCACCGAAGCTTGTGAGTGGCTCTTTTGAGACGCTTCTTGAAAGTGCTGCTAGTAGCCCCGTGTAAAAGGGCTCTTAAGATTTCAAGTTACATTTTGTAGATTGGAAGTTAATGCAAGATATATGTGCGTTATAAAACTATTTTAAGTCAATGATGGTAATTAATGGCAAATTAAGTCTCTAATGTAAAAAAAAAAAATTGAAAATAAATCTTACATATAATTTGATAAGCTCGTTTCTGGTAATAGAAATTATGAGAAAATGACTGAATAGATTTTGACAAACGATCACTTATTTTAACGGTTAGGAGTCTAGGATGTTGGGAAAAAAAAGTAGTTTTCCATGAAAACAGGATTTTCACAGAGAATTCTCAGTTTTTCATTATTTGTTTAGTCACAATTGAAACCGTTATTTGCTGAATGGCTGTAAATCTCTAAATAAAATACATCTCTTTGGCAACAAATTTTAACTCAATCTTTATTTGTTGGTCCGAACACTTCACAATTTTCTCTTTGGTTGCTGGTCATAACACATCTAAATTGAGATGCCTAAACTGGGGAGTCATTTATTTTTTATTGAACTGCTGTTATCGTTAATTCGCATTTAAACATATAATATTGAGCATATTAATTCGAAAATTAAAAGGTTAGGTTCTTAAGTTCGTGTAAATATTGTCTACGTTTTGTTTCTCACATGACACAATGATGTTGTCTTGTTATGTATTATATAAGTTCAAAAACGATCAAATGATCTTGAATAACGTTTAAAAATAGCCATTTTAACTATTTGTAATGATATTGGTTTGGATTACTCTAAAATATGTAAAAAGTCATGAATGAAGGTAATTTTTCTCGTAATGTTCCTGATTTGACCCTAAAGAATATTTGAAAGCATTGACAATATTCTCATCTTAATAATATATATATATATTTTATTTTTATTTGAATTTTATATTTTATTACTTGGTGCTTAAAACAAGTCTTCGTCTAAATTATTCATATATGATAGTTAACAGATTCTAAATAGGAAATTATTAGTTATTTCTTGTTTTTAAGTTCACGCCCTGAAGTTAGGAGGCATCAGCTACTGTAACTAACTTCAGTGTGTGACGTAAAGTTGAGTCAAAATTGCAATTTAAAAGTCTTGTAAAAATTAACTTCCTGCTCTCGAACAACCCAGAATAGTTTAGATGTTTAATTTGAGGCAGTTTCCGGTTATTAAACATTCTAGTAAGTTCTATTGGACTGAGATATACCAAACGAATGGTGCAATCTCAGAACCACTGTGTGTTAGTCATTGTCACGGACAGATGTGTGCTTGCCGCTCGTAAAATATGATCATTTTTCTATCAAAGTTATCAATAACTATCATTGAATAAACTAATATCAACTTTATCTGGCGTTATTTATTAATATCACAAAAAGTGAAGCTTAATGTAGGGGAGTGATAATAACTATTACGTAAGATAGCTTATTGGCGCACAACGTAGAGTCAGTTACAAGAACGTTACAATTGGCGTCCAAACGAGGGGCCCGTTACCAGGGGTGTTACAAAAGGCATCCCAAATACAGTAGGGGCAAGTGTCGAAGGATGTTACAAATTGGCGTCCCAAGTAAGGGGCACGTTATGACAGCATAACAATTGGAGCCACAACGAGGGGCCCGTTATTGGATGGTTACATTCTTTAAAGTAACATATGTAGAATATCCTTTTATGATTCATCCATGAAGAAACACGCACTTTTCAGAAATAATGTGAAAAGTATTACACCATTAAAATATATTGTTATACAATTTTTCCTGTTAAAGGAACAACTCCACAGTATTTGGCAAAGACGCCAATTCCCTATACCAATAATAAGCTAGCCTTCACAACACCTGTTGCCAGGACTCTTTCTATTAGTTAGTTTTTACACTGTTGACGAAGGGAGCAAGAAGCAAGGGGAATGTCATATACAAGCCGTTTGTGCGTATAATTAAGGCAGCCACACACAGCCACACGTACAAGTCGCACAAGCAACGTCACGCAAGTCAGTCAGGCACAAGCAACGCAGTTAAGGACTCACAAATGCACTAGCACTGGCTCTCACAGTCACAGTCTAACACAGAATACAATAATTTACATTAATATCACAATTGTGCATTGATATAAAGCATTTAATTGGAGTATGTATAAGTAATTAATATATGTCATTTGAATAAACTGTGTGTGAATAAACAGCCATCAATAGTTCTCTTTCTTATATTTATTAATTATATCGATTTAATTAGTGCTCGACCACGGAGCAATTAACAGCTGGTTAAACGGTATATATTCCGTATAGTGATGATAGACGCTCGACCACGGAGCTATAGACAACCTAAATATTATCACAGCAATATTATACCAGGGAATTAATCCGTACTGTTTCATATTTAAGTATGAGTTTTGGTGTTAATTTTTTTTTTAATAATCGCTTTTGATGTTTCTCTCAAACTCACTTTTTCTCTCAACGTATATCTCTAAAACTAACGCTCTCTCTCAAATTCTCTTTCTTTATCTCACAATATCTCTCAAACCTTCTCCCTTTTAAACCCTCTTTATCTCAAACTAACACTCTCAATTTCTCTCTTTCTAACTTTCTTTTATCTTTCTCTCCAATACTCTCTCTTAAACTCCGTTTCTAACTCTCTCTCACTCTAATTTTCTCTCTAAACTAATCTCTCCCTCTATAACCCTCTCTCTCAAACTCTCTCACATGTCCTCACATTTTCTCTCGCTTTCATACATCTATTTCAAAATTTTACACTATATTTTTATCTTACACTAGCCCCCTTCCCCGTAAAAAAATATTGTAAAGAATCCTGTAAAACAAAGCTTCAAATCATCCATCATGTCAATATAAAAACAAAACTTTTTTTTACATATATATATTTTTTAAATACAGTCCTACCAACACTGTATAGCCCCCTCCCTCTTTTTATCCTCCCTCCTATTTTCATCTCATTCCTCTTTCCTCGCCCCTACCCTCCACCCCCTTCAACAACCCCACTTTCCCTTCAACAACTTTTTTTTTCCAACGACTATATAATATACTATCGACATTTTTATTAGGAGTAAATTAAATTTTCAAAATAAAATATAGCCTATGTTACTCGCTGATAATGTAGATTTATATTGGTGACAGAATTTTTTTAAATCGGTCGAGTAGTTTTTGAGTTTATCTATTACAAACAAGAAAAACAAAAAATCTAAACTTTCCTCTTTATGATATTAGTATAGATACACACACACACTCACACACTTTATCACGCATTCCCCCTCACATATTATATTTCTCTCTCTCACACACACACACACTCTCTCTCACTTTCTCTCATAAACATTATCTTTCCTCTCTCTCACACACACACACACACATTTCTATATACAATCATTCTTTGCTTACATCACCATGGAAACCATTATTTGCATATTATTGTACATCGGTAAACAAAATATGTATCTTTGGTTAAAAATAATAACAGCTTATTAATTGTTACGTGAGTGGTTTGTTACAAAGAATAGATAGAGAGTTGGAGAGGGGTCGTTTTAAAGTTCTCATCGTAGACGGAAGAAGGAAAATACAATTTTTGATTCAAACTAAACAACGAAAACTAAATAACCATGTAATTTGATAGCCTTTGACGAGTAAACTTTTAATTAGAAAATCAAGTGATGAATTATTATATATATTTTTACCAATAAAATAATTATAATAAATGTTAGTGCAATAATATATAGGCATCTCTGCAACGATCCACTAGTTTTTATAATAAAGCTTCTAAACTACTTTAAATACTTTAGAAGTGTATACTTTTTTTTTATTACATCCTTACTTGAAGTGGGTTGTTTGGAAAAATCCACCTCTCGTATAAATATTTTGTTTTTCGAGTGTTCCGCTTTGTTCTCGAGTTGGTAAGTAAACCCCTGTTAACAGAAATAATGGTGAACCCTGGAAGTCATTAGGTTAAACGGTATTTTCCTTCCCAATCCCAACGTTGCTTATGTCACATTAGGGATATAACAAGGATATTTATTTTGTTTTTCAAGATTGCTCTTTTTTTCTTTTTTTTTTTTTTACAAAGTAAAATAAAAGATAGACCCTTTTGGAAATGTAAAACCTTATGATAATTTTTTTTAACAAAACTAATTATTTGAATTCTCGCTAATTTGTTATACGTAAAAATAAAAAAGGTATGGTGAAACAAATTTTAAAGGGACATATTGTGAAAAAGACAGAGGAACCTCAAACGATTTAATCATCACATACGAGGCGTAATTTTTATGATAGTCTCATTAATTGGACAATAAGTATTATTATTATTATTATTATTATTATTAGCACCGCGTCTTACTACCCGTTCGGGATATACGCACTTACGCTAATGTGTAATGGTAGGGTGATTTTGAGATGAAATGGAGGACCTACAGTTTAACGTGAGATCCGAACCACGGTGGAGGCCTGGCATTCCACATATTCATAAGTTGTGATTAATACACGTATTGTCAGAGGTGAAGGAAGGGTTTGGTAATCAGATAAATCTGTGCCGGTTCCGAGGATTGAACCCCGGACCCCAGCACTGAAGTCTGACACCTTATCCCTAGACAGCTAGGTCACCCCAACAATAAGTAGCGTACCCAGAATTGTGTTCGGTGAAGAAGAGGGGGTAACATAAAATATATGTGTAAGAAAACATTTTCGACTTTGAAATAAGGCTAAAATCAAAAATTATAGTAAGTGTACCTGTATTTGATTGGAAGTGGAGTGGAAATCAATTGAAAGGTACCTATACATAAGGGAGAAAGTCCAATTTTAGCTCAAGTTGAGGGAGTACTTCAATCTGTTAGACAATCATGTGACTTTTTTTAATGAGCTTTAAATTATAGTTAAAATAGGTGTCTGTCACATTTAAATTAATTTAAAAAAAAGAATTTGTTGGATCCCTTGAGATATAAAAGTTGTCTTGCTAAGTGTATGGAGTTTTTCTACCCTCGTTTTAACACTATCCTTCAATATATAAAAACACACCCTCAGTACCTCCGAGTTGGATTCGAACTACAATATTCCCGTCAGCGACAGTCTAGTCTATAACAAGAGTGATGACTTGGACCATTCGACCACCAAAGCAGGTAGTAATATACAATGTTTAGGTTTGGCTTCAGCCTAATCTCCAATTAAGGCTTAGCATTTATTAATAATTGGTAACCTTTTATAACTAACTAGCTGTAAAGGCCCAGTTGTACGATTGAAGTTATTGATCTTGTGAAATGTATTTTGTAATTAAGTTTGAAATGTTTCCTCATTGAAAAATTTCAATAGAAAACCAATCGCTACACTACTAAACAGCATGCTCTGATAGAAATATTGAATATATTTTTAAGAGCGTTCATCATAGCTGACCCAACTCAGCTCCCGGCTCGCATCTGTGTTTGTTTGTTTGTGTGTGTGTGAGATAGAGAGAGGGGGGGGGGGGGGGG